>JAURVB010012992.1:0-47382 GCA_033002965.1 Piper betle
ATGTTTTGTTATGATATTATTTTATACACATGCTATGAGTAAATGTTTGAGCATGATGATATGATATAAATGAAATGTTAAGACACGATAACAGAATGCAAAATATGATCAGAGTTGCGCAGCGGAGTGGGTTGAGACCCAAGTTTTAAAATAGGTTACAGCATGTTAGATTTTATCTTTTATATGAATGAAATTATTTGATATATGGTTAGATATATATTTGCATATGTATATTTGACAGGGTGGCCCCTAATTGCATTTATAGGGGAAACTCTATCCGTTATATTTCAAAGTTTTCATTAATTTTTATCGGGATTGTCTTGGTGTGCACTCTGATTTGTATGTCATTCACGTAGTACCATGTTAGGGTTTGTGTATTCATCCATGCTTTGAGAGTTGTATCTTCATCTTAAGACGCCGAGATTGGATCCGTATGAGTTAGGTTCGGGTTAGCCGACCTAACCGGGGCCGGTAACATGCCGGTTCGGTTCACGAGTGTGGACCGGATTTGGGGTGTTACAGGGCCACACCCTTTAAAATTACTATGTAGGAGTCTTGGTCGACTTGAGTTCATAAGTGATCACCATGCGCCGAGCACAACCGAGGTCGACTTAATTTGACACAGGGCAACACGCCCTGAAAGATTGAATACCAGCCCCCAAGCCGAAAGGGGTGATAGGGCACAATGGCGCAAGATGGCTCATTATGCACTTGTGATACTGAGAGGGTGAGTTAATGGCAAATATCGATAACTATAGGCCATGGGTCACGTAGCGTGTATGTGCATGCATGAGATGGTAGCTAGATGGGGTGGCCACCCCTCTCAGCATATTAATAGCTCGACATAAGCTCATAACTACTAAAAGACTTGTGAAATGATAATAGGTATTATATTGACATGTTTCATTTAATTATACGGCTTAGTGGTTTTATCACTAATGCAGAATTGTCTCCGCAGGTGAACAGCTTTAGATTTAAGAATAAAAGTGTGGTTGGTGTTTCTTTTATCAACCAAGGTTTGGTAAATTGATAATAAATTGGACTTCCTTTTTATTCTCTTGTATTATAAATGTGGCTATGGGAAACGGTCCGAGACTATGGGACTTTGAGTTAGTTATTTTATTCATTGTCAAATGCTATCAGAACATGTTTTATTTTTATGATTTATAAACTTTCTAGACTTTTTTACCGTGTTATGAGTCATGTTCATGAATAGTAAGTTTACAACATTTAACTTATTAAGTAACACCCAGGTCGGTTAGGATGGGTCATTATGTAAAGACCCAGAAAATAATAATAATAATAATAATAATAACGTTCGAAGCGGTGGGATAGAATGTGGGAAAATTTTAATTTTTTTTCATTTAAATGGAAAAAAATCGTTAGCTGGTTAAGTATGAATTACCCGCTTAATTGAAATTAAAGATTTCGTTGGACTAGCAGGCTACTATCGGAAGTTCATTAAAGATTTCTCCTTGGTGGCATCACCAATGACTAAGCTTACACGCAAGGGAGTCAAGTTTGAATGGAGTAACAAGTGTGAGGAGAGTTTCCAATCTTTGAAGAAGGGTTTAACTACTACACCAGTTTTGACTATACCAAATGCCGATGAAGGATTCATGGTCTTCAGTGATGCATCTCTAGTGGGGTTACGATGTGTCCTTATGCAAGATGGTAAGGTTATCACCACCCAACTGATGGTTAGAGTGAGAGGACCAATCAAACCTTGGAGGATTTGTTGAGAGCTTGCATCCTCGACTTGGGAGGAGATTGGGAGAAACACTTAGCCTTGGCTGAATTCACCTATAATAACTCTTACCAAGCCAGTACAAGAATGGCACCGTTTGAAGCTTTATACAGTAGGCCTTGTTGATCTCCATCATGCTGGTTAGAGTCTACAGAGGTGGTTATGGTCGGGCTAAAGATGGTGAGAGAAGCAGCTGGAAAAGTGCAACTCATCCAGCAAAGGCTTAAGGCAGCTCAAGATCGGCAGAAAAGTTATGCTGACACTCGAAGGAAGGATTTAGAATTCCAAGTTGGGGAGTTCGTCTACCTTAAGACCTCATATAAAAAGGGAGTGATCAGATTTAGAACATCATGGAAGTTGAAGCCAAGATTCATAGGACCATTTCCAATTCTGGATCGAATCGGAAGTTGTGCATATAGATTAGCAATACCACCAAGCCTTGATCCTGTAACAACCCGCCATTTCTCACAACATTGTGGGCCTAGCTAGCTAGGTGTTACTCACAATTTAGCAAATGTGCCTAGCATTTCTAACAAAAACATATATAAAGATCCCACAGTCTTGGACCATTTCCCAGTAGCCACACTTCTTTCTCAAATAAATAAAAAGGGAGTCCCCATATTTATTTTGCTCCACACTCTGGTTGTCAATCACCTAATTTCGTATCTGCACACCTGCAGAGGCAATTCCACGTTACTGATTACAACACTAAGTAGTATAATATATAAAACAAGTCAAGTACATTCCACTATTTCCCTATGTTCATTTTAATATGCGGTGGAGCGATTCCGTTATACTCTGAAACAATGCGGAGGAGGTATCCGCTGTGATCCGTACACCCCGGCCATAGCCCTTTTGTGGGAAGGCTACCACTACCATCTCCAGTGCCAGTGCCTCGCACACCTTGGCTGTAGCTTTTTGTGGGGAAGCTATCACTGCACTCAGGTGATTGCTACGCCCCGTTTGTGGGGAAACTCTCACTAGAATTCTAGTGCCAGTGCCTCACACACCCTGGCCGTAGCCTTTCTCTGGAGAGGCTATCACTGCACTCCAGTGCCAGTGCCTTGCACACCCTGGCCGTAGCCTTTTTATGGGGAAGCTATCACTGCACTCAGGTGAATGCTATGCCCCGTTTGTGGGCAAGCTCTCACTACCAAATCTAGTGCCAGTGCCTCACACACCCCGGCCATAGCCTTTTTATGGGGAGGCTATCACTGCACTCCAGTGTGATGGAGTAATCACTCTGCCTCGCTCACCCCAGCCGTAGCCTTTTTGTGGGGCGGCTATCACTACTCCAAAACAATGTCGATGCATTACACAATTTACGCACATAATACGACCCCGTGTCGGACTGAGTCAATTCTTTAACCCTTGTTGCACTCGGTGCATGGCGGTAAAATATGGGCTCAGGCCGACCTAGGCTACCAACAAGGAAAGTACGATGTTCTACCTATTATATGTACCAGACTTGAGATTTAGTCGGACTGTAATCCGCTAACCCTAATCTGAATGAGGGCATAAAATTATACATTAGTATAATTTTATTTGCATGAACCTACATGCAACTACATGACTAGTATCACTATCCATTTTGAAGATTTAAAATATATCATACTGGACTTCATTAATTATTTAATTTCCAGTAAGTCCAATGATAATTTATTATCAATGTTATATAATCAATTAAGTCCTTTTTTTCACATTTCCAATTAAGTATCCCAAATAAAACCTTCATTTACTAGTTAATAATTTAATTATTAACCATACTCAATATTTAATTACTAGTATTAGTATATTCTTTAACTGATTTGTATTATCCTAATTTAAGGATGTCACTAGTACGGCTATTTGTAATTTGTTTTTAACTCGACCGTATCGAGTCATCCTATATTTACAAAACTGCTATTCTTCCTCCCTGGCGTCCTTCTCTTTCCCATACCTTCTTCTTTTTCGCACCCAAAACCAGCATGTCTTCTTTTCCTTCCACCCAATTTCAGACCCCATCTTTTATCTACCCCACTGATCCGATTGGAAAACCCCAAAGATCCAATCTTTATCCTCTGCTATCTCATGGAACTCGGACTACACCCTACACGGGGACCTTAATTTCACCATTCATGGTGGCCGACCAGCAGCCAAGGCGACCATGTCCTGCCCCATCAAAGTGACGACCAGCACCACCCCAGGTGACGACCAGTCTGCACTTTCCATGGCGGATCCACGACTTGCCGGCAACACCACCCATGGAAACACCGACCTGGTCTCCCTTCATGTTCCTGATTTGTATCCCTCCTCGACGGTCTGACTCGGCCACCCAAGGTGACTCCGTCCGGCCAGAAGCACTGCCGGGAGCACACCCTACTTCCATCATGTCAACCCAACTCACAAGGATGGAAGATGGCGTTGTTGGTGCTGCAAAACATCAGGATGACCTCCTAGTGTTCCCCTTCTCTCGTTGATTTCAGATTTTAATTTTATGTTTTTCATGCTTATTATCTAAACATGCATATTATCCATTTGTGCATGTGTATTTATGCAACTAAGAAGAGGAAAGGAAGAAGAATTACCCGAGAGAAGGAGGAAGCCAGCGTCTGTCTAAAGAGAAATTATGTGGATGACGCCCTCCCTTTCTCTTTATATGATGTCATGAAGGCTAGGCTTTGTGACAACTTACTTCGCCCGTATTTCACTTAATCGAGTAACTGGGTAATCGATATGATTCACTTTATTGATTAACCGGTTTTATTCCACTTGACCGATTAAACATTAATTAATAGGCTAAAATATTTTCACTTAGCCGGGTAATTCACAGTTAACCAGTTGACGGTAAATAATTTGTATGGAAAAAATAAATTTTCCAACATTCGATCCCACCACGACGAACGTATTTATTATTATTATTATTATTATTATTAGTATTATTATTATCATTTTTTTCCGGGTCTTTACAGATGGTGTGCACAATGTCTTTCATGTATCAATGATAAAGAAATATGTACGAGATGAGAATCACATTATCACAAATTTTGCAAATTTAGAGCTACAATCGGATTTAACCTACGACGAAAAACCGATTCGCATCTTGGCAAGGGAAACAAAGACACTCCGTAACAAGGAGATCCCTTTGTTAAAGGTATTGTGGAGAAATCAAGGATCAGAAGAAGCTATATGGGAGACTGAACAGAAATGGCCAAAAAATATCCTAGCCTGTTTGTAGCATAAAATCCGTGTAATTGTTGTAACATGAACTTATATCGGAGATGTACTTAATCATGAATATCCTATTAATGCTATGATATTTCGGGGACAAAATAATTCTAAGTAGGGGAGATTGTAAAGACCTAGAATAATAATAATAATAAATAATAATAATAACGTTCAACGCGGTGGACCATGTCAATTGAAAAGTCATTTAAATGGAAAAAAAATTGTTAGCTGGTTAAGTATGAATTACCCAGTTAATTGAAAAGTAATTTTTAACCAGATAATTCTAGTTGAATCGGTCGAGTCGACTACACTATTTAATCATTTAACAATTTAAGTTAACTATATCATGTACCCATTTAACAGGTTAAGTGAACCATGTCAATTACCCAATTACCCGGTTAAAGGAATTACAGTGAAGGGGTGCTTCCACATACCCTAGCCGTCATTTTATTTCATGATAAAAGGAGAAGGCGAGGGCGTCATCTGCATTTTTCCTCCTCATACAGACGCCGGATTTCTTCCTTCGCTCGGATAATTTTCTTTCCTTCCTTTTTCTTTTGTTGCATGCATACACATGTTGCATAAATCATAAACATGATAAACATAAGAATTAAATGAGAAATCAACAAGGGAAGAAGAAAACCAGGAGGACGTCCTGCTGTTTTCCAGAAGCAACCATGCCATGTTTCCTTCCATGGTGTGGGGTTGACGTGCTGGAGGTGGGGATTTGGATGGGGATAATTAATAATTGATTATCATCAGAATTGCTGAAAATTTAATAAGTAATGAGACCAACATGAACTAATTACATCATTTAAAAATTGATAGTATATTAGTCATGTAGTTGCATGTAGGTTCATGCAAATAAAATTATACTCATGTATAATTTTATGCCCTCATTTAGATTAGGGTTAGCGGATCACGGTCAGACGAAATCACAAGTCAGGTATGTATAATAGGTAGAACATCGTACTTTCCTTGTTGGTAGCTTAGGTCGGCCTGAACCCAGATTCGATCACCATGCACCGAGTGCAACCGAGGTTAAAGAATTGACTCAGTCCGACACGGGGTCGTATTATGTGCGTAAATTGTGTAATGCATCGACATTGTTTTGGAGTAGTGATAGCCGGCCCACAAAAAGGCTACGGCCTGGGTGAGTGAGGTACAGCGATTCCTCCATCGCACTAGAGTGCAGTGATAGCCTCCCAATAAAAGGCTATGGCCGGGGTGTGTGAGGCACTAGTACTAAAATTGGTAGTGAGAGCTGCCCCACAAACGGGGCATAGCAATCACCTGCGTGCAGTGATAGCCTCCCCATAAAAAGGCTACGGCCGGGTGTGTGAGGCACTGGTAGTAGAATTGGTAGTGAGAGCTTCCCCACAAATAGGGCATAGTAATCACCTGAGTGCTATGATAGCCTCCCCATAAAAAGGCTACGGCCGGGGTGTGCGGATCACAGCGGATACCTCCTCCACATTGTTTCGGAGTATAGCGGAATCGCTCCACCACATATTAAAATGAACATAGGGAAAATGCACTTGACTTGTTTTATCTATTATACTACTTAGTGTTGTAATCAGTAACGCGGAATTGCCTCCGCAGGTGTGCAGATATGAAATTAGGTGATTGACAACCAGAGTGTGGAGCAAAATAAATATTGGGACTCCCTTTTTTATTTATTTGAGAAAGAAGTGTGGCTACTGGGAAACGGTCCAAGACTGTGGGATCTTTATATATGTTTTTGTTAGAAATGCTAGACATATTTGCTAAATTATGAGTAACATGTTACAAAAGGCATGCGGAGAAGAGTGGCATCAAGCTAAGGCTGCTAACTGATCTCAAAGAGAACGTCATTCATACCGTGTCGTGGTGGCAAACGGATTACCAATCGCCACTGACACTGATATCCGACATCGACTGATACAGTACCGTGAGTTGGGTGGTGTAGCATCAACAGCTGTGCCGGTAGCCAATTCCCAGCTCAGCGCGTGCTTACCATGATGCTTGAGCATGTGGTATTGCATACCGGGACCTCATGCAACGTGCACCAAAGCACAACATCAGCCCCACCTTATATAGCAGAGGAAATTTTTCCTATTGCTTAAAAGTAGCAGTGAAATTGGCTCTACTGGCATACACCAGATTTTCATGGGCAGGGATGCCAGAATGCCCCGAAATTGCTTGGAAAAGGCTTGCGGATGGGTGGGGCATCCAATCTAAGACTGCACACCAATTTCCAAGAGCACGCCATTCATACCATGTCATAGTGGCATGCGGATTACAGATTGCCACTGTCACTGATACCCAACATCGACCAACACAGTACCGTGAGTTGGGTGGCATAACAGCAACCGGCGTGCCAGTAGCCACTGCTGGGAGGAAATAAGCAAAACTCGCTGCTCAAGCCATGCTTACCATGGTGCATGAGACTGTGACATTGGGTACCGGGACCTAATGTGCATTGTCGCCACCCCCTTCCCTATTTAGCAGAGTAAATTTTTCCGAGCACTTAGGAGTGGCAGCCAAAGTGTATGTACCAGCATTCACCAGATTTTAACAGGCAGGGTAGCCATAATGCCCCTCAATTGCTTGGAAAAGGCTTGGGGATGGGCTGTCACACACCAAACAGTTTCAAGCGGTGCATGCGGCACTTGTGGCGCCTAACCCACAAGTCAGCATACCAATCCCCATGAATGGGGTGTATGAATTATCCCCAGTGACACTAGAAGGGAAACGTTTTGGAAATTCACTATGAGAAAGCTTGACAATGTTTGTATTGAAAATACAATGAAAAGCCACACATAGGTGGCAGGCAAGCAAAAGACTGCACGCAGGCAGTCGACTTACACGGCTGCGCACAGGTGGCAAGCGAAAGGCCATGTGCAAGTGGCAAGCAAAACTCAAGGGTGGAGTATGGAAAAAATCAATGGTCAAAGGAAGCTACGTGGGAGACTTAACGAGAAATGGCAAGGAAATCCCCTAGCCTGTTTGTGGCATAGGAGTTTATATTTGTAGTAAAATGAATTGATCCTGTAGAAATAAATAAAATTAATCATAATTGTTCTGTTGAAGGTTATGATATTTCGGGGACAAAATATTTCCAAATTGGCGAGATTGTAAAGACCATGGAAAAAAGAAGCGAACGCAGTTCGAGAAGGACCAAACATGTTATATTCAATACCCGATTAATTCTACCCGGTTAATTATTATATTTTATTATTTACCCAGGTACCCGGTTAAATGAAATACGGGTGTCTTCACACACCCTAGCCATCATTTCATTTTATTTAATGAAGGACGTCCTCCAACCTAGCCTTCATTTGCATTTTCTTCTCCTCTCCTTACCGGCGTGTCTTGTTCCTTGCTTGGGTATTCTTCCTATCTCCTTCTTCTTAATTTTCTTTCATGCTTATTTTAATTTTATAATAAGCTTTATAATCGTGAGGATTAAAGTTTAAAATCAACAAGAAAGAAACTAAACACGACTGTTGGCCGACGAGTCCCCAACTTCGGCGATATGAGCAAGCATAGGCAAAGTTTTGCTAGGAATCGGTGGCGACAGTCGTTCCAACGTTGAAAGATGATCTTAGTCTCTTCGTCGATCAGTGTAGGGTCGATCTCATGTGTGTGCATGCCGGCCTGGGGTGGTAAATGGCCAAAAACAGAGGACGGCGTCAAAATGAATTAGGAGACCACCTAATATCAGAATGTAAAGATCGTGAAAAAAAGAAAAATTTGGACGCGGACACAGTCCAGAAAGCACCGAACGCGGTCTGGGAAGGACCGAACGTGTTATATTCTTAACCCGGTTAATTATTTACCTAGTTACCTGGTTAAGTGAAATACGGGTGTTTTCATATACCCTAGCTGTCATTTTCATTTTTATAAATTTTGAAAGAGGACGTCAATTTTCACATACGGGTGTAGGGGCGTCTTCCTCACCTTAGTCACCTAGTTCTCCTCTTCCTTGCCGGTGTTTCTTCCTTGCTTGGGTATCCTTCCTATCTCCCTCTTATTCATTTTCTTGCATTCATATGTCTTTTTAATTGCTAATAAGCTTGATAAACATGAGAATTAAAGTCTGAAATCGACAATAACAACTAAAACTAAACTGGAAAATGGAATTTCGCCAATAACAACTAAAACTAAAACTAAACTGAAATCGACAATAACAACTAAAACTAAACTAAACTGGGTCGAAGGGTGGCATCACCTTGTCCCTCGGTTCCGATGGGTGACGGAATTTCAGTGGTTATGGGTGGAGTTGTAGTGTGCGATGCTGTGGGAGATTCTAGACGTCCAAGCCAGTTTGCTGGCCAAAGACTCATGCCGTGCATGCTCACAGCGCTTGGCCTTGATGTCGGGTTGTCGTGCAGGGAGAAGGGAAGTGTTCCTGGTGGTGCTGCTGGCCGGACAGAGTGCACCTTGTAGTCCCGGCAGTGCTGCTTGCCAGGAGTCGCTCGCCTTGGTGCAGAATGGAGTTTGACGTGGATAGTTGCTGTAAAGCACAAGCTTTATGCTTCCAATTGGATTGGTGGGGAAGGGAGTGAAGGGCATGGTCTGGTTTTGCGTTGAAGAGGAAGATATCAGGCCTGGTTTGGTGCAGGATGTCGCCTTGGATAGCTGCTGTAAAACTTGGTCGTTAGGCTTCATCTTTGCCTGTTTTTATGTTGTTGTTGATGTCATGTTGGGTTGTTCAATTGGGTTGCTGGGGAATTGAAGATGGACATGACCAGTGGTGGTGCCAAGGTCTGGTCAGGTGCAAGGAAGAAGGTAGGAGAAGAGAAGATGACCTTGGGGAGGAAGAAGAAGAAGAAGAAGAAGAAGATGACAGTTTTATAAATATGGGTTGACTCAATACCGACTCGAGTTAAAAATAAAACTAACTTGTTTAACCATATGTGTTAAAGATAATTATTCTAATTGTTTATGGGTTAAAGATAATAAACTAACTAATTATTGGATGAAATCGACATGGACATAAGTAATGTTGTCCAACCATATGTGTCTAATCCAGGGAGGTTTCGATCATATACTAACACATATGATGGTAAACTTATGTTGAACACACTGTAATCTCCTGAAATCTGGAGTGGCTGCTTTCATCCGTGTTGACTAGCCTTCAAATTGCAATCACTGGTCTAGTACCTTCTGTAAAACCCGCGACTCGAGTTAGGGTTTTATAGTCGTTAGCCGGTCGATTTGACCATGGTTCGAATCAGTTCAGCTTTCAGAACACATGTGCAGGGCCGAGGCCGATCGTTTACACATGCTATGCTATGAGGGTTCATGTATACGCAAGTATTGATGATAGCGTCAGATACGCATCAGCAGACTGAGTTATCAATAGATATGAGAGTATACAGTTGATTTTATTTTTTTCATGTTGTGATCGTAGAATTAGTTTAGGCCAAATAACGCATTAGGACGCGTTGGATGGTCTTCGGGTGGGTTATTAGTTATCCAGCATGCCATTTGGATGTTGTGTTGCTATCTTTGATTTGATGGGATTTTCCCCAATTTTTCTGGAATTTATTCCGAATTAGTTATTATTCTTGACTCGAGCCGGTGTTGAGTCAAGTTTTATTTACAAGTTTGCCACTCCTATATTTCTCATCTTCCTCCCCCACAACACCCCGACGTTTCACCATCCTAAACCCTAGCCACCGCCTTTGACTCTTGCCACCGCTGTCGACACCATCTCGCTACTGATCGATACCATCTCGCTACTGATCGATGCCGCCTAGCCCGGCCGTGCCGTCTTTGCCGCCCCGACCACGCCCGGCCACCGTCCAGCCATTGCGACGCCGGAAATTGCCACAATTTCACGGCCGCTCCCGATGCAATTCCACCGCCGTCTGCGCCCGACCGCCAATGCCGTGACGTCGAAGCCCTTCCCCTCGACCTTCCTTACAGTTCCCCCTATTTAGCGTCGCTGTCGAGGCCGGCCATGGGTTCTATCAGAGCGACTGACCTCCCTGACTGAACTCGACCTTGTCGCTGGTGGCCAGCGCCGCCGTGGCTGCCGTCATTGTCACCACAATTGGGTCAAGCTCACCGAGACGGTGCTAATCCCTACCTCCAATTGCCCTGCCGTAGCAGTCGGCAGAAAACCACTAGAACTACCGGAAAACCGCCGGCTCGCCTTCACCGCCTTCGTTCGTAGGCACCGATTTCAATGCCGATCGTGAGGTGGTTCTTGTAACAACCCGCCATTTTTCACGATATTGTGGGCCTTGCTGGCTAGGTGTTACTCAAATTTTAACAAAAACCAACCCTATAACAACCTGTCCTAACCAGATCGGGTGTTACTTAAAAGGATACATGAATAATATGAAAGCAAATAAGTCTAGCATTTCTAACTCAAAAGAACTTATTTTCCAAATGACAATGCATGAAATAATTATCCCACAGTCTTGGATCGTTTCCCATGAAGTCCGCTTATTAACCGTTCACAACCTATGTTGGTAGAAGAACCACCCTGTCGTCTCTTAGTCTTTAGGTCCACCTCCAAACCTGTGGAGGCAATTCCTCGTTAGTGATTAACTACTAAGCCGTATAATTAAATAAAAAAATTCCATAAACTCCCCTATCATTATCTATAATAGTGGCACTTGTGACCATTCCAACATGACCATTTATTAGCTGATGGTTCAATCCACCATGTCCATTAGTTGGCTGATGGGTTAGTCCACCATGTCCACCTATTGGGTGATGGGTCAATCCATCTTGTACATTCCCAGCTGGCGAGTCTAATCTGCCATGTCCGTTATAGGCTAGTGGGTCCAATCCACCATGTCCATAAGTTGGCTGATGGGTCAGTCCACCATGTCCATCTATTGGCTGATGGGTCAGTCTACCATGTCCGTAATTGGTTGCCGAGTCCAATCCGCCATGTCCAATTTATTGAGCTGATGGGTCAGTCCATCATGTCTATTACCGCTGGCGAGTCCAATCCGCCATGTCCGTTATCGGCTGGTGGGTCCAATACACCATGCTCGTAATTGGCTGGCAACTCCAATCCGCCATGTCCAATTTATTAGCTGATGGGTCAGTCCATCATCTCTATTACCAGCTGACGAGTCCAATCCGCCATGTCCGTTATCGGCTAGTGGGTCTAATCCACCATGTCTGTAATTGGCTGGCGAGTCCAATCTGCCATGTCTAATTTATTAGCTAATGGGTCAGTCCATCATGTCCATTACCGGCTAGCGAGTCCAATCCACCATGTTCGTTATCGGCTGGTGTGTCCAATCCCCCATGTCCGTAATTGGCTGGTGAGTCCAATCCACCATGTCCAATTTATTTGCTGATGGGTCAGTCCATCATGTCATTACCGGCTAGTGAGTCCAATCCACCATGTTTGTTATCGGCTGCTGGGTCTAATCCACCATGTTCGTAATTGGCTAGCGAGTCCAATCGCCATGTCCAATTGATTGGCTGATGGGTTAGTCCATCATGTCCCCACAAACGGGGCATGGCAATCACCTGAGTGCAGTGATAGCCGCCCCACAAAAAGGCTACAGCCGGGGTGTGCAAGGCATTGGCATTGGAGTGCAGTGCTAGCCTCCCCATAAAAAGGCTACGGCCGAGGTGTGCGAGGCACTGGCACTAGAATTGGTAGTGAGAGCTTCCCCATAAACGAGGTGCATAGCAATCACCCGAGTGCAGTGATAGCTTCCCCACAAAAAGGCTAAAGCCGGGGTGTGCGAGGCACTAGCACTGGAGACGGTAGTGGTAGCCTCCCCACAAAAGGGCTACGGCCGGGGTGTGCGGATCACAGCGGATACCTCCTCCGCATTGTTTTGGAGAATAGCGGAATCGCTCCACCACATATTAAAATAAACTTAAGGAAATAGTGGAATGTACTTGATTTGTTTTATCTATTATACTACTTAGTGTTGTAATCACTAACGCGGAATTTCCTCCGCAGGTGTGCAGATACGAAATTAGGTAATTGACAACCAGGGCATGGAGCAAAATAAATATGAGGACTCCTTTTTTATTTATTTGAAAAGTAAGTGTGGCTACTGGGAAACGGTCTAAGACTGTGGGATCTTTATATATGTTTTTGTTAAAAAAAATGTTAGACATATTTGTTTAATTGTGAGTAACACCTAGCTAGCGAGGCCCACAATGTTGTGATAAATGGCAAGTCGTTACATCTATCTAAGAAAATATTCCGGCTTTTTTTAGCTGATCGAACAAGTCATCAATCCTCGGTAAGGGGTACCGATTCTTGACTGTCACTTGATTGATTTTTCGATAGTCAGTACACAGCCGAAGTGATCCATCTTTCTTCTTCACAAAAAGAACAAGGGCTCCCCATGGCGAAGTACTTGGTCTGATGAAGCCTACTTGCAACAACTCCTCTAGTTGACTCTTTAACTCCTTGAGTTTTGCTGGAGCCATGCGGTATGGTGCTTTAGAAATTGGTGTTGTTCCAGGTGCTAGGTCAATGGCAAACTCCACCGGCCGCTTAGGAGGTAACCTTGGAAGTTTTTCTGGGAATACATCGGGAAACAATGCTACCACAGGAATCATGGACAACTCTTTGGGTTTTGACTCCGACTCAACTAAGTTAGCCACAAAGGCTTTACAACCCTCCCTGAAGAACTTGACTGCCTCACCAATCGACACAAAACAAGAAGATGGATCATGCGAGGACCCGTCAAAAATGACTCCCATCTCACAATTACAAGGTTTGGTCGCCACTCTCTTCCCTTTACAGTCAAGAAAGGCCTAGTGTGCAGACAACCAGTCCATTCCCAATAGTACATCATACCCTTTTACCCCATATATGATAAAGTTCCACACATAGGGTTTCCCTTGTATATTTAAGGATAGGTTAGTCACTCCCAAAGTTGTAACTTCACCGTCTCCCATTGCAGTAGTGACTCTATATGCCTTAGATAAGGGAGATGGTTGGCGTCCTAACCTCTTGATTATTTGAGATGATATGAATGAATGTGTACACCCTGAGTCAAATAAAATATCCACCATGACTCCATGAATTAGAATTTTACCTTGGACGGTGTCTTCATCCACCTCATCTTCCTCGACTTCAACCGCATAGAGCTTCGCCTTCCCTTTGTCTGCCAGTTGTGCAGGTACTGGGTAGCGAATAGGAGCTGGTACGTTCCCTTTCTCTGGCTGCTCCTGTTGTTGCTTCGGAGGCTGACGGCACTCCTATTGCATGTATCCCATCCTTCCGCAGTTATAGCACCTACGGGTCTCCCTGCATGTCCCTGAATGCACCTTGTTGCAATTTTTACATTGTCGATATGGACACTCTTCAAACTTCCTTTTGAGGTTCCCCTCAATGCCCCTTTGGTAGATCTGCTGCTGGTGTCCTGCCGACCAGTTTTGGCTACTTCCCTCGTTGGCATTTTTATGTGCATAGTAGCCCTCCCCTATTTCTGTGCACGGTCATGCTCATGCACCAATTCATGAGTCGTGGCTTCCTGGATCACTTCGGTTATGGTGCCCCTTTGCACCGTAGCAACCCTACTTCTCAATTCTGGCTTCATTCCCTAAAAGAATTTGTCCGCTCTAGTCTTGTCAGTTGCCAGAATCCCTAGCGCAAATCGCTCCAACTGCAAGAATCCTCCCCTGAGCCAAAGTGGTGAATTCCAGTGCTTTCTTCTGGACCACAGACTCAGGAAAGTACTGTCCATTAAAAGCTGTTACAAATTCTACCCATGAGATGGATGAAATCTCACGTTGATAGAATGTGTCTTTTCCATTAAAAGCTGTTACAAATTCTACCCAATCCGCCATGTCTAATTTATTGGCTGATGGATCAGTCCATCATGTCCATTATCGAATGGCGAGTCCAATCTGCCATGTCTGTTATCGGTTGGTGGGTCCAATACACCATGTCTGTAATTGGCTGCGAGTCCAATCCACCATGTCCAATTTATTGGCTGATGGGTCAATCCATCATGTCCATTACCGGTTGGCGAGTCCAATCCGCCTTGTTCGTTATCAGCTGGTGGGTCCAATCCACCATGTCTGTAATTGGCTGGCGAGTCCAATCCGCCATGTCCAATTGATTGGCTGATGGGTCAGTCCATCATGTCCATTATATGATTTTGAAGGGCGTAGCACGTGTTAGACTGAGTCAATTCCTTGTCCCCGGTTGCACTTCGGTGCATGGTGGTCGAATCTAGGTTCAGGCTGACCAGGTTATCCACAAGAGAAAATACAACATTTTAAATAATTATACGGACCTGGATATTTTGAACTTGCAGCTGCGACCAATGATCCTAATCTAAGCAAGGAAGAAGACACGCCAGCAAGGAAGAGGAGAAGAGAATGCAAATGAAGGCTAGGTGGAGGACACACCAACACCCGTATTTAATTCCTTTAATTGGGTAACCGGGTAAAGAATAAAATATTTAACCATGTAGACTTAACTGGGGAGAGAATATAATATAATTAATATTAATTCTCTAACGTTCGATCCTTCCCTGCCTGAGTCGAATATATATAAAAAAATTTCCACGGTCTTTACACTTCTTCCATCTTTTTTAGAATTTTTACATACATGTTGTGGTCATGGTAGCGTATTGAAATTAATTTTATTAATTTCATGATTTTAGTTTAATTAACTATGAATTATGATAAACATGTGATGATTAGCATAGATTGTGTCGCGTGATGTAAATGCTGGCTAGTGGAATTGTTAGTAAACAATTGAATAGTTAATTAAATGCTTGTTAAATAGTTAATTTATGAATTTGCATAATTTAGGTTTTGCATGCTAGTATTAAGTTAAACGGATTAAATTGATTAAACCATTGTCACCAACTTAGAATAGGTATAATTTCTAATTGGAATTAAAAGTGTTAGGTAATAAGTAACGTAGGAAATCATAAAATTATTAACTTGCTTGACAATTAGAGATTTAGTGTGATTGTTGAGATAATTGTCATGTTTGATTAGATTCATGTATGAATGTGGATATATTAGTTACATAGGCGTGCATCATATATGTATGGGCATTAATAAATAGTTATGTTCATGTAGGTTTGTTGCAGGAGCTCGCCATCTAGGCACGAGACTACGCTTGGAGCTTCTGATAGGTCCGTTAGGACACGCTTCTCAGGTTTTTTCGCTCTACTCTATCAGTCATTTGATTTATTGATCGTAGGACATGTCAGGTGAATGATTTATCGGATCCCACCTCACAAGTGTCATCTGGTTGATTGTTTTTGGAATTAATAACCCTCGAGGATGAGATCCCTTGAGCTTGTTTTCGAAAATAAGATCCACCTCAAGTTGCCTTCGGGCCTATTATCATAATTCCTGACCCATCCCTATAAATAGTTTTATCGAGTTTTTCAGTGAGAGGAGAGATGGAGAAAATAACTGCACGTACCATGAGCGGACGTCGTGAAAGTCAAAGCGGGATCTGGATAGTGCTAGCATACTGTTCCATTCCTGAGCGATCCTGACAACTCCGCATTTGAGTTCCTCACACCCAGAGAACGTGGAGGTTTACGGGTACTATTTAGTACAGCTCATGTCTGGACTTGTGGTTCAAAGGTACTAAAGGCGATTGCCTGAGAGTGCTAGGCCTTCGTGCTCAAGGCCAGAAGTAATATGGAGGTTTGGAGAGGGCTTAGGATAAAGTTTTATGTGAAATACTAAAAAAGAAGTGTCAAGAGCACCACAGTACCATATAGATGAGGTTGCTGTTGAGTCAATTACTCAACCGCTCCTTTGTAGTTGCCATTATGAGAGTTCTTGAGGAAGATATATGATTGTTTGCTTTCCATGAGAGTTTGTTCTCATGTTCCAGTTTGATATTAGTTATTTCCGAACCAGTGACACCTGTTGCTTACGTTTTTCTACTATATGTAGGTGAGGACAATGAATGGTGTATGCCGGCCTTGACAAAGGATTAGCGTTTGCATTACACACACATACCTGGCGCTGCACCGACTTTTGCATAAGATGTGATGTGATTGGCTGTTGTCTTAGATTTATATATTTGTATATATATGCATGTGTTTGCGAGGCTTGTATGCCTTGTTTTAGAAATGCTTGGAAATGTTTTGAGAAAAGCACTAATGATGTGCTATGCTGAAATGAAAAGGATCCAAATGAGTGGAGTATGAAATTGCAGGTGGGCTAGACCCAATTATAAGACGTGTTATTGCTTAACTCCTATTGTGGTGTGCATTATGATTTTATATATATTCCCTATAATGTGCTGCATTTTTAACAAGTCGTCCCCTTATTGCACTTTTAGGGAGGCTCTGTCCGTTTTATTCCTGGTTTTACGAATTTTGTTGCTATTTTAATTACTTTGGTGTGTGATTATTATCTCGACATTCACGTAGTATCCTGTTAGGGTTTTGCATCTCATTCATATATTGTTTGCGCATTAGCGTCGTGCTCCATCTTGAGAGTAAACCAGATTGGGTTGTTACATGATTTGTATCAGAGCCAACTCTTGATCGATTAAGATGGAATATTCATTACAGGTCATGTGTGTGCAAAGCTACTCCTAGTCAAGCCGGAAGGTATGTTTTCTTGATTTACTTGTTTCAGTTTGCTGATTTCTCACCAAGTAGTTGAATGACAGTGTGCACAGGTTTGATTAGTGAGTGTCAGTGACCATGGTTAGAGCAACTCGTACGACTCAGACCAGGGATCCATCTCCTTCTCCTCCCAGGCATACTAGTCCTAGTCGTGCGCCTAGCAAGACAACATCTAGTAGGCCGAGAGATCAACCACCGTCAGGAGAAGCCAATGTGCATGTGTCGACTAGCCACCGTAGTTCTCATAGTCACCAGACTGAGAAAGATGCAATCGTTACCCAATTGGTAGAGACACAGAGGCAGATACAAGAGAGCCAGGAAGAGTTTGGGAGAGAACTCCGTCAGATAGCTCTTTCGATAGCCTGAGTTGAGAAGAGGCCGTTAGGAGATGATGGAGTACAAGGAGAGGCCGCTTCTCCCATGGGCTGCCCGCTGCTGCCTCCTCCTCCATCAGCACAGCAGGGGACCATCCCTACAGCTCCTCTAATTGCTCCTCTTCGACTGGGATGGGCATTCATGACAGTGGACCTCCTGGAGCTAGTAGTGGGTAGATAGTAAGGGGTAGCATACCGACAGTGGCAGTGTCACCGTTACCACAGTTTGAGGTAGGTGAGGGCTCAAACAGATCTACAGACGTAAGAGATGGTAGATTTTGGTAGTATGAACAATTTGTGAAAAATGGAGGGCGTTCTTTCCTAGGGAAGCTAGATGCAGAAGAGGCTTTTTATGGATTTAATCAGCTATTGTCGTGTTTAAGAGCATGACATGCCTGATGGAACAACCGATGAGGATGTATGCAACCACAGTTGAGGAGGTATTAGCGGTCACAACTATCGTGACAAGATGACCAAGTTCGATGTGATCTTTGGGATGGATTGGATGTCCAAGCAGGGAGCTCTAATAGATTACCGGAGCAAGATGGAGACTTTTGACACGGAAGGCGCCTTTTCTTTTTCCAGGGTCAGGGCAGAAACAGAGAGAAAGGCTGGATCTC
This sequence comes from Piper betle, assembly GCA_033002965.1. Classification (NCBI taxonomy): domain Eukaryota; kingdom Viridiplantae; phylum Streptophyta; class Magnoliopsida; order Piperales; family Piperaceae; genus Piper; species Piper betle. The sequence continues at coordinate 18,500 of JAURVB010012992.1, forward strand.
CTATCACAATGCAGTGAGACACTTGGACAGGGGTTGTGAGTTGTTGATGGCCGCATTGGTGTTGGCAGAAAAGAATGGCTCAGGGAACAAGCCAAGCGTTGAGCTGATTACAGTTGTCAGGGAGTTTACAGATGTCTTTTCAGATGAGATCACCAGATTGCCATAGAAGAGAGGTCGATTTTGCTATGGATTTAATGCCAATGACAGCACCCATCTCTCGAATTCTATATAGGATGGCACCACTGGAACTCTGAGAGCTCAAGGAGCAATTGCAGACACTGTTGGATCAGGGTTTAATCCGACCGAGTGTGTCACCATGGGGAGCACCAGTGTTGTTTGTGAAGAAGAAGGATGGAAGCATGCGTTTATGCGTCGACTATAAGATGCTAAACCATGTAACCATTAAGAACAGATACCCTCTTCCTCACATTGATGATCTATTTGACCAGTGGAGCTCAGCAACGATCCTTTCGAAGATTGACTTGAGATCCGGCTACCACTAGTTGAGGATTAGAGCAGAGGATATTCCGAAGACAGCATTTAGAAAGAGGTATGGACACTACGAATTTTTGGTTATGTCCTTCGGATTGACAAATGATCCAGTAGCATTCATGGACCTAATGAACAGAGTGTTGAGTCCCTTTTTGGATCGATTTGTAATAGTCTTCGTGGAGAACATTTTGCTGTATTCCTCATTGAGGAAAGAACATGTGAGCAGCATCTCCGTATGGTGTTACAAACCATAAGAGAGCACAAATTGTAAGGAAAATTTGTGAACTGTGACTTTTGGCTTTCATAGGTCAACTTCTTAGGGAATATTATATATCAGCAGCAGGGATTTCAGTGGATCCAGTGAAGATAGAGGCAGTTGTACAGTGGGGACAACCGAGAACACCTTCCGAGATACGGAGTTTCCTTGGTCTAGAAGGATATTACTGTCATTTCAGACGGGGTTTTTCCTCCATAGCAGCTCCTCTCACGCAGTTGACTAAGAAAGACAAACACTTTGTATGGACTGACGAGTGTGAGCAAAGTTTCAGGACGTTGAAGGAGAGATTGACTTCGGAGCCAGTTCCTACATTACTAGAGGGGCATGATGAGTTTGTAGTCTACACAGGATGCCTTAGGGATTGGCCTTGGTTGTGTTTTGATGCAGAGAGATAAGGTTATCGCATATCCATCTCGTCAGCTGAACGTGCATGAGTGTAACTACCCTATTCACGATTTGGAACTTGCAGCAGTAGTATTTTGTAATGACCCGGCCATTTTTAACAATATTGTGGGCCTTGTTGGCCAGGTGTTACCAAAATAAAACTACTAATTGTCGAGTAATAAGTTATAAAATAATGGTTCCCACAGTCTTAGACCATTTCCCATAGCCACATTTATAACTCAAAACAAAATAAAAAGAAGTCCCATTTATTACCCATTCTCCTAACCTGACTATCCTATCATACTTTTATTCTACCTTATTTGAGCTGAAATCAAACAATCTTGATTGGCCTACATACCCATGTCGGGATCAAGCTCGATGTAGTTCTATTGGCTGATGGGTAGTCCATCGTGCCACTGTAAAATATTGGGCCGATGGGTCAATCCATTGTGCCCCCTATTGGCCGATGGGTTCATTCCATTGTACCACCTATTATGTTGTAGTTCTATTGGCTGATGGGTTAGTCCACCGTGCCACTATAAAATATTGGGCCGATGGGTAAGTCCATCATGCCCCCTATTGGCCGATGGGTCCATTCCATCGTACCCCCTATTATGTTGTAGTTCTATTGGTTGATGGGTTAGTCCACCGTGCCACTATAAAATATTGGGCCGATGGGTTAGTCCATCGTGCCCGCTATTATGTTGTAGTTCTATTGGCTGATGGGTTAGTCCACCGTGCCACTATAAAATATTGGGCCGATGGGTCAGTCCATCGTGCCCCTATTGGCTGATGGGTTCATTCCATCGTACCCCCTATTATGTTGTAGTTCTATTGGCTGATGGGTTAGTTCACCATGCCACTACAAAATATTGGGCCGATGGGTCAGTCCATCATGCCCCCTATTGGCCGATGGGTTCATTCCATCGTACCCCTATTATGTTGTAGTTCTATTGGCTGATGGGTTAGTCCACCGTGCCACTATAAAATATTGGGCCGATGGGTCAGTCCATCGTGCCTCCTATTGGCTGATTGGGTCCATTCCACCGTACCACTGTATTAGGTTGAGCCGATGGGTCTATTCCACCGTAACCCCCTATTGGCCGATGGGTCCATTCCACCGCACCACTTATTAGGTTGAGCCGATGGCTCCATTCCACCATACCCCCCTATTGGCCGATGGGTCCATTCCACCGCACCACTATATTAGGTTGAGCTGATGGGTCCATTCCACCGTACCCCCTATTGGCCGATGGGTCCATTCCACCGTACCATTGTATTAGGTTGAGCCGATGGGTCCATTCCATCGTACCCCCTATTGGCCGATATTTATTTATGGACTGTCTGTTCGATTCTGACATGTCCATTATTAGATTTTGAATAGTGCGGCTAAAAAAATAGGGTTTCTTGAAACTAGTCAAACGTGAATTTCATATTTGCCATCTAATTTTCAACCATACAATATCTCAACACCCAAAGACCTATTGCAATTTATACCAAAAAGTTCCAGCAACTTAGCAAGGTATTTCTAATGAATTTATGCATTGCAACCATGCATGTAAGAGTTCTAATGGAAAAGAAACTAAGAAGAAGTATGAATTACTTACACCACAATGGAAAGGCACTGGAGAGGAGGCAAGAAGGAGTGGACTGCCTTCCCTCCCTAACCCCCTCCTCCATATATATATATGCTTCAACGAGTTCCTCAATTAAATTCTCACATCTATTCATGTATAGGTATTCCCTAGGTTCAACGAGTCCCTTTATTAAATTCTCTTACCCCATCATCCATTCATGAGTCAGTCTTCTCTAGGTTGGGTTCGTCTTCCCTAATGCCAGAGTTTGGCCTTACGTCTTCTCTAAGGATAGGGTTTGGCTTTACGTTGAACCGTGACCGGTCTACTTGATAACCAACCATATCCATTCATCGAAAATAATATTTCATAATACTTAGGTTCAAGTCTTGAAATAAAAATTTTCACATATTTTCACGGTTCTTACATTTTTGCCCTCAGAATATAGACACATTACCTCTATAGGACTTCCTTCCGACTTTTGACTGATAACAAAAGTCTGAAGTATATCTTCACAGAGAAAGATTTGAACTGCCGACAGAGGAGATGGTTGAAGTTGTTGTCTGATTATGAGATTGATATCTCATATCATGAGGGCAAGGCAAATGTAGTAGCAGATGCCTTGAGTAGGAGGCCAGTTCGAGACTCAGTGGGGATGGCAGCGGTTTCAGTGACTCTGATTGATACACGCCAGAGGCAGTTAGTTGGAATGATTGCTAGACTCTCCATTCAGCCAAGTATTTTGACCATATTAGAGCTGCACAGAATGAGGATAAACAGTTGACTCAGTGTTTAGAGCAGGGAGTTCACAGAGATTTTGTCAAAGATGCAGATTGAGAGGATGTCTTTTCGTTCCGGACATCATTGAGTATCCCGGACTTCGTAGGACTATTCTTCACGATGCCCACACCTCGAGGTGCACAGTTCATCCAAGTGGAGTGAAGATGTATCACGATGTTCGGCGATCCTATTGGTGGCCAGGATTGAAGAGAGAGTTTTTGACACCGTAGCCAGGTGTTTAGTCTGTCAATAGGTGAAGGCTGAACACATGCGCCCTGGTGGGACCTTACAGCCACTGAAGAGTGGAAGTGGGAGAGTATAACTTATGATTTCGTAGTTGGTCTACCTAAGAACCGCCAGTAGAGAGACGCAGTATGGGTGATAGTGGATCAACTAACGAAGTCTACACATTTTATCCCAATTAGAATGGATTACCTTTTATCCACTTTGGCTACCATGTATTGGGATGATATAGTACAACTACATGGAGTTCCATTGGAGATCATCTCAGATAGAGACCCACGGTTTACGTCCTTTTTCTAGAGAGCTTTTCAAGCAGCCATGGGTACAGAGTCGAAGTTAGTACCGCTTTCCACCCTTAGATAGATGGGCAATCCGAAAGAACTATTTAGATTCTTGAGGATTTCCTTAGGGCCTGTATGCTAGATTTTGGAGATGACTGGGCAAAGCATTTGCCTTTGGTGGAATTTGCTTACAACAACAGTTACTAGGCTAATATTTGGATGGCACCATTTGAAGTGGTATATGGTAGACCGTGCAGATCCTCAGTGTGTTGGGTACAGGGCAGTGAGCCGATGATAGTTGGACCAGAGATAGTTCAGCAGACACAGAATGTGGTTATGCGGATTAAAAGAGGATGTGGTCAGCTCAGGACCGACAGAGAAGCTACGCTGATCAACATCGACAAGTGGTTTACTTCATGGTTGGAGAACATGCTCTTCTAAAGGTGTCACCAACCAAAGGAAACATGAGCTTTGGTATGCTTGGGAAGCTTAGCCCACGGTACATAGGACCATTCACTGATCTAGAACGTATAGGTCAGGTGGCCTAGCGCTTGGCATTGCTACCTCACCTATCAGCTGTACACCTAGTGTTCCACCTGTCCTTATTGAAGAAGTACCACCCAGATAACTCGCACGTTATCAGTTTCCAATGGATACAAATCTGTCCTGACTTGACATATCCTGAGGATGCAACGAGGATAGTTGATCGTCAAGTGAAGACCCTCAAACATAAGCGGGTTCCCTTAGTACGAGTGCAGTGGAATCGACGCAGAGTTGAAGAATCTACATGGGAGAGCGAGGACGAGATTAGGAGGAGGTATCACGAGTTGTTCAAGCAGCCAGCTTCTAGACCAGGTACTCCAGTTTCCAACCTCAATTATAGTTAACAGCATTATGTTTGACGCTTCCTTGATTTAAAATTTTGTGGATGAAATTTTTATAAGGAGGGAAAGTTGTAAAACCCGCGACTCGAGTTAGGGTTTTATAGTCGTTAGCCGGTCAGTTTGATCGTGGTTCGAGTCAGTTCAGCTTTTAGAACATGTGTGCGGGGCCGAGGCCGATCGTGTACACGTGCTATGCTATGAGGGTTCATGTATACCCAAGTATCGATGATAGCGTCAGATACGCATCAGCAGACTGAGTTATCGGTAGATATGAGAGTATACAGTTGATTTTATTTTTTTCATGTTGTGACCGTAGAATTAGTTTAGGCCAAATAATGCATTAGGACGCGTTAGATAGTCTTCAGGAGGGTTATTAGTTATCCAGCATGTCTTTTGGATGTTGTGTTGTTTTGTTTGATTTTATGGGATTTTTTCTAATTTTTTTGGATTTTTATGGAATTTATTTCGAGTTAGTTATTATTCTTGACTCGAGCCGGTGTCGAGTCAAGTTTTATTTACAAGTTTGCCACTCCTATATTTCTCATCTTCCTCCCCACAACATCCCAACGTTTAACCATCCTAAACCCTAGCCGCCACCCTTCACTTTTGCCACCGCCGTTGACGGGATGGGTGATATGGTAGGGTGTAAGAATTTAATTGAGGGACTCATTGCGTTGTATATATATATATAGTTGTGAAGATTGTGGGAAATCCTTTTCCCTAGCCATCCACTCCTTGTCTCCTCTCCGTCCCAAGCACCCTCCTCATTGTTGCGTGAGTATCTCGTCCATTTTCTTATTTCTTTTACATTAGGACTCTTGCATGCATATTTTTATTTGATAGTAAGCTTGTTAATCATGGGAATTAAAGTTGTAAATCAAGAAGAAAAGAACTAAACTAAAATGAAAACTTAAATGCTGTCCATGGCCGACGGGTGCAAATTGTTGGCGAGATGGGCAAATTGTAAACAAGTTTGCAAGGGTTCCCCTCACACCCCCGACGACCCCTTTGGTTGCTAGGTCGAAGGGATGGCTCGCCATGTCCCTGGTTTTCGATGGGTGGCGGAATTGCAGCGGTGAATGGGCGGAGTTGCAAGGGTGATGGGAGTGGTGACGTTCTGCTGCAATAGGTATTGTAATGGATGTTCAGAGGGTAGACACCGGTTGTGCTTCGTTGATAGCATCATGGGTTTCATAACAGTAGTTCAAGCCGCTGGAACAGTCCACTACAGACCACCTTCTCGAAGGAATTCATGGTAGCGACATGCAAAAGTTGGGAGAACAACCATATTCCATGCAACGTCCAAAAGTGGCTGATCCTTACTGTTTTGAGGCTGGTCTGAGGTCGTGGAACATCTGAATTGGAGCAAGGTGCAAGAAAGGAGGGGTCTTGAGGCTGGGAGAAGAAGAACAGGCCAGGAGTTGGGTGCCATGGTGCAGCACATAGTCGTCTTGGTTAACTACTGTAAAACACGCACTTGAGGCCTCCTCGCTTGCCTCTTTTATCTTCTTGTTGATGCTTTGTTGGAATGTTTAGATGGTGGTTCAATTGGGTGACAAGAGGTGGCACCATTTGAGAGGTGGCTGGGAGAAACACTTAGCTTTGGCTGAATTCACCTACAATAACTCTTACCAAGGCAGTATAGGGATGGCACCATTTGGAGTCTTATATGGTAGGCCCTGTAGATCTCCATTGTGCTGGCTGGAGTCTACCGAAGCAGTTATAGTTGGGCTAGAGATGGTGAGGGAAGCAACTGAAAAGGTGAAACTCATTCAGCAAAGCCTTAAGGCAGCTCAGGATCGACAAAAGAGTTATACTGATAATCGAAGGAAGGACCTAGAGTTTCAAGTTGGGGAGTTTGTGTACCTAAAGATATCTCCTACGAAGGGGGTGATTAGATTTAAAATATCAGGAAAGTTGAAGCCAAGATTCATAGGACCGTTCCCAATCTTGGATCGAGTTGGGAATTGTGCATATAGATTAGCATTGCCACCAAGCCTAGCTAGAGTACATAATATTTTCCACGTGTCAATGCTAAAGAAATATGGATGGGATGAGGATCATATCATCAAAAATTTTGAAGACTTAGAGCTACAATCAAATTTAACCTACAAGTAAAAGCTGATCCGCATCCTGGCAAGTGAAATAAAGACTCTCGGGAACATGGAAATTCCTTTGGTAAAAGTATTGTGGAAAAATCAAGGATTAGAGGAAGCTTGTTTGTGGGAGACTGAACGAGAAATGGCAAGGAAATCCCTAGCTTGTTTGTGGTATAGGAGTTTATATTTGTAGCAACATGAATTGATCCCATAGAAATAAAAAAATTAATCATAATTGTTCTGTTGCCTGTTATGATATTTCGGGGACGAAATATTTCCAAGTTGGGGAGATTTTAAAGACCATGGGAAAAAAAGACACGAACACAGTTCGAGAAGGACCGAGCATGTTTTATTCAATACCCAATTAATTCTACCCATTTAATTATTATATTTTATTTTTACCCAGGCACCTGATTAAATGAAATACGGGTGTTTCCACATACCCTAGCCATCATTTCATTTTATTTTATGAAGGACGTCCTCCACCCTAGCCTTCATTTGCATTTTCTTCTCCTCTCCTTACCGGCGTGTCTTCTTCCTTGCTTGGGTATTCTTCCTATCTCCCTCTTCTTAATTTGTTTGCATGCTTATTTTAATTTGATAATAAGTTTTATGATCATGAGGATCAAAGTTTAAAATAAACAAGAAAGAAACTAAACACGACTGTTGGCCAACGAGTACCCTGTTTCGGCGAGATGGGCAAGCATAGGCAAAGTTTTGCTGGGAAATGGGAGCGACGGTCATTCCGACGTTGAAAGATGATCATACTCTCTTCATCGATCAGTGTAGGGTCGATCTCACGTGTGTGGATGCCGGCCAAGGGTGGTAAATGGCCAAAAATAGAGGACGGCATCAAAATGAATTGGGAGACCACCTAATATCAGAATGTAAAGATCGTGAAAAAAAGAAAAATTTGGACGCCGACACAGTCCAGAAAGCACCGAACACGGTCTGGGAAGGACAGAACGTGTTATATTCTTTACCCGATTAATTATTTACCCATTTTATTATTTACCTGGTTACCTGGTTAAGTGAAATATGGGTCTTTTCATATACCCTAGCGGTCATTTTCATTTTTATGAATTTTGAAAGAGGACGTCAATTTTCACATACGGGTGTAGGGGTGTCTTCCTCACCTTAGTCACCTAGTTCTCCTCTTCCTTGCCGTTGTTTCTTCCTTGCTTGGGTATCCTTCCTATTTCCCTCTTCTTCATTTTGTTGCATTCTTGTTACTGATGTGTTTTTGTACTATATGTAGGTAAAGTTGGAGGAGCCAGCTTGGACGGAGGAGCAATGTTATCGCTTGCACACATGTTAGTGATTGAGTGGTTATATTTTGTTATGATATTATTATAGTGATGTGATGGTGTGTAATTTAGTTTGCATGTCATCCATGTAGTATCATGTTAGGATTTTGTGGATTCATCCATGCATGACGAGTAATATCTTCCTCTTAAGACGCCGAGATTAGATCCCCGCCAGTTGGGTTCGGGTTAACTGACCTAACCAGAGCCTGTAACTTGCCGGTTCAGTTCACGAGGGTGGATCGGATTTGGGGTTTTACAGAATTGGTATCAGAGCCACTCTCAGCCGATTAAGACGTCAGATACTTTTATAGGTGATGTGTGTGCAAAGACTGCTCCAAGTCCAGCTGGCAAGTATGTTTCTATTTATTTTATAGATGCAGATTTTTCTTCATAAGTTATTTAGATAACAGTGTATTCAGAACTGGATGAGAAATATGTGGAACTGACCTTAGTTAAGCGTACAGGGCATCTCTATGAATTTTTATCTTGATATCAGACTATTTGGTTGGTTAGATGTGAGTAGGGTATGTTATAGTGTTAGCAGAGGTAGAATGGGTATAAGATCCCATCTTATACCAGATCGAGATGTCAGCAGGAATCTGATAGGCTTGTCATGATGGGCTTAGAGACCCACTGATTCTGTCAATTGCAAAAGATATTTAGATGAGTTAGCATGAATGCATTTTCAGTCAGCTAAGGCTGAATTGGATATTGACGAGATGTTTGTGTCTTGCATGTCACCACATTAGTCCTGTTTCCACGGGACATGGTGTACATGATGGGAATGAGTTTAAAAAAGAAAAGAAAAGGGGTAACAATAAGGAGCTTGAAGTATAGAGATATTAGCAAGTTAATTGGCACATGAGATGGACTACTTCTAGAAAATAGTGATGAATGAGGATGACTAGCGAGGTGGATCGATAGTCCAATGGGTACTTCACCGCATCCTCCTCTTCCACTAGTTATGACCTACGAGTAGCAGTTTTGGCTTCTTTTTGCCAAACAAAGGTCTCGATATGATGAGGAAAAGATCAGGACCACCATTGCCTACGAGATTAGATATTTGACGGGATTCCACTAGAGAAAAGGTACCATATCAATAGTTACCGTTTGAGGGCCAGTCAGCATTGATGAAAGTTGCCATTTCAGATTGCAGGAGATTAGAGTGGGTCTAGCATAGGTTTACCATCATATGTGTCAGCACCATGATCCAAACCCCTTCGGATCAGACACGCATGACTGGACAACTTAAGCCGAGTTGTTAGCAATCAAGATAAGTCAAAGACAGTAGAGTGGATTTACGATGTATACGATCAAGATCAGATTTTTAGTATCTAGGTAGAATTGTAGCCAACGAAGTTACACAACCGCCGACCGAGTGCACAACTGCCGACCGAGTTGCACAACCGCCGACCGAGTTACACAACCACTGACCGAGTCACACAACCACTGCTGAGGTGCACAACCACCGACCGAACACACTCTACCGCCGTCCATGCATTGCTCATCCGCCGATTGAGTAGATTAGTTAGAGCTTAGTAGGGCCAGAACTTGAGGAACAAGATATAGATACAATGAAAATTGGCTGAACAGAGAAGAGTTAGGAAAAGTGAGGTTATTTTGATGAGATGGCATAGGATCCGACTTCACAAGCTCTCTTGCAATTAGTGTCTTGACCTGACACCCTTGGGTCAGATGAATATTGCAAGATAACCCCATCAGGCACTGTTAGTGACAGTCTCATAGGGATGCGCATGGACAGAGTCAGGGAACATGACCGTATGACCTTCAGATGGGACGGTCATAATGATCCAATTGTGCAGATTGCATGATAATACATCCATGGGCCACAATCAGCATAGATCAGATGGTTAGTAGATAGTCACACACGCTGTTGAACCCATTTAGTGATGGGCCAACCAGTGATAGGAATTCGACTTATATTAGAGTATTGGGCATAGATAGAGGGTTAGTGAGGAAGGGTTTTTCAGAAGGATAGTGATTCCCTTGTGTTTCGCCAGCATGATTAGGTTCTCACCTTGAGACATAGGATTTGAGCCTTGCCTTGAGTATAGAGGTACCTTTATGGTACTGATTAGGGTTTACAGTGCAGGTAGATGTTGCAGACTGATCTTCCGATGAGGATTCTACCCCAGCATGAGAGCGATGTAAACAGAGACTTCAGACAGAATAGGCCATGCTGACCAGACAGAGTGATATCGAGTGTATGCTCATCTTCATTGATAGCCTTGCTTGAGAGTCTACCACAGCGGTAGTAGTCATGTGAGTCAAGATTAGTACTACAAATTGGTATGGGACGGCAGGTCACACACCACTGAAGAGCGGACGAGACACGTGTCAAACCTCACTATGAGTCCCCGTAGACTTGAGGGGAGACAGTGGTTCTTTGGGTCGTTTGAACCCCGCCCGTTTAGAAGTGCGTGACTAGTACAGTATCGAGAAACATGTGCCTACTATTAGCTGATTGAACTAGAGCCATTTAGGAGCCGTTTTTGAGATTCGTCATTGATTGACTGTTCCACAGCCTGATCACCTGTGGCATAGTGAATTATGGTGATCTTAGAGACAAGTCCATAGACCTACCGATATTTTGGCCACCCAGTACGCTACATAGGGATTTCATCTCCCCTACCACTTGCATGACACCTTGACCTCACCATAGATCAGAGGGACATACCTATGTAGCAGGTCTTTCTTAGCCTAGTGGATTCCCCCATTTACCTGGCGTCAGACACTACATGTGAGAATGAGATATTACCTAGTGAGAGTTCTTGAGTAGTGGGACCAGATTTTCATGAGATTCAGCCTCCCTTCCTATAACCTAGAGATGTCAGACAGAGTAGAGTTTTCACTTGAGGATTCCCACTCACCCCTTTGTATGTATCAGTTCTACCATCAGTTTATCTAGAGGATTGAGATGAGTATACATTGACCAGAGCACAAAGCACATGCCGCAGGCTAGATGCAGACTCTACAAACCATGCAGAGTATGTTATCATACTCCTTGAGACACACAGTGTATGTACAGGTATTCTCGCCTCCTTTAAGCAGTAGTTAGTGGTTGTATAGATAGTCACCTGAGCCATATTATGTAGTAGAGTCATAGCAGCTATCCTTTTTCTCTTATAGAACAGAGTGAGATACTTGACTGAAGATCATAGGGACACCTGAGAGTTGGATCTAGATTGGTGACAGTGAGCCCTACAGCTCATTAGTTTATACACTCGACCTAGCAGGAGACTCATAGCATACTTTAGATTGGTTGTAGGACTTAGGAATAGAGTTTCTTGAGAGTACATGTAGGTGACTTTTCACAGATGAGGATTAGGGGGACATGGGTAGATGCTAGCAGGTAGGTCTTACCCTCGATGTACTTTTCCCACACATAGCTCAGATTAGAACCTTGTGATACTCTAGAGTATCTACTTGACCAACCCAGTAGGCCCTTAGGGGTGACCTAGGTTTCCCGCAGAGTTAGCAATAGGGATCAGAACAGAAAAGCATGATGATGGTAATGTTAGAACAGGCACAAATAGCTTAGAAACTGAATGTTGATATTGACAGCATCACAAGCAGAACCTGCCATGACGGTGCAGGTATAGAAAGTGAGGAGGTACATGGCTATCGAAAAGTAGAGGATACAACTGATGGGTATCCAAGGTCTAGGTTTCAGTTTCAGTAGAACCGCCAGTAGATGCCACCGGTGACTGTCGCTAGAAAACCACCAGAAGCTGCCGAAAAACTACTGAAACCTGCCAGAAAACCACTGGAAAATCGGATTCACTGGAATTTGCCAGATCTTCTGAGGAGTTCATCTAGTCGATCCCGATCGAACGTCGAACGCCGATGAGCGCCAAATTCGAGCTCCGAGATGCGCGACGGAACCGTAGCCATCGATGATTGCCGACGACGTGAGGTATAATTACCTCCGATTTGATTATTTAAAATTGATAATGATTGTTAGCATAACATGCTAGAATTGGTTAGTTGTTAGGATAAATGTATGACTATGAATGAAATGATGATTGCTATGATGCAATTAATTGAGAATGAAGGTTAAGTGATCTAATGAGGTAGATCTAGTCTCAGCATGATAAGTGATCAGGACGTAACCTTGAAAAACACAATAAAATTTGTATGAATAGGATGAGTTAGAATTATTTACATTTATGATTATTTAACTATTGCTGGATGTTGATGATTGAATTGTGTGTGATGTTCATTGCATTTGATGCATCATTTAGTTAGCGGGCATTAGTATTTAGTTTTGATGTGTAGGTACGGAGTAGGAGCTCGCCGCCTAGGCGCGATGACACGCTTGGAGCTTCTACCAGGTCCGTTTAGGACTCGTCTCTATTTTACACTCTCTTCTATTGTATGTTTATTTTATTATTTGCAGGACGGGTTAAGTGGCATTTTATTGGATCCCACTTAACTCGGGCCATTTAACCGAACAGTTTTTCGGATTAATAACCCCTCGAGGATGAGATCCCTCGAGGATGATTTCGAATAGAAGATCCACCACAAGTTGCCTTCGGGCCTATTATATAAATCCCTACCCAGCCCTATATATATGTAGTTTTCGCATTTTCAGTGAGACGAGAGATGGAGAAACCGACTGCACGTACCATGAGCGGATGCCGTGATAGTCAAAGCGGGCTCTGGATTAGTGCCAGTGGACTGTTCCATTCCCGAGGGATCCTGACAACTCCGTGTTTGAGTTCCTCACACCCGGAGAATGTGGAGGTTTACGAGTACTGTTTAGTACAGCGCATGTCCAGACTTGTGGTTCAAAGGGTACTAAAGGCGACTGCCTGAGAGTACTCGGCCTTCGTGCTCAAGGCCAGGAGAAATATGGAGGTAAGGAGAGGGCTTAGGATTTGAGACCAGAACAATGAAGTAAGAAAATGCCGAGAGCGGCATCAGCAGCAGTAGATCAGTAAGTTCGGGATGCTACTGGGTCTGCAGCCCAATGGCTCCTTAGTAGTGCCCTTCAGAGTGTTCACGTGGAGTATATGATGTTTTCTTTCATATGAGAGCTTGCTCTCATAGCCAGCTTGTTATAGTTATTTTATTTTTCGGACCAGTAACACTTGTTACTGACGTGTTTTTATACTATATGTAGGTAATAATCACGAGTTGGAGGAGCCAGCTTGGACGGAGGAGCACTGTCGTCGCTTGCACACATGTCAGTCGATTGAGTGGTTATATTTTGTTATGATATTATTATATTGATGTGATGGTGTGTAATTTAGTTTGCATGTCATCCATGTAGTATCATGTTAGGATTTTGTGCATTCATCCAAGCATGATGAGTAATATCTTCCTCTTAAGACGCCAAGATGGGTTTGGGTTAGCTGACCTAACCGGGCCTGTAACATGCCGGTTCGGTTCACGAGCGTGGACCAGATTTGGGATGTTACAGGGTGGGTCGTTACAAGTGGTATCAGAGCGGCCTGGTTCCATGTTAGATGGTAGACTGGACTACAGATGTTGGCTAAGACTTCCGATCATGGGCTGAGAAGGACATGTGCTAGGCCTAGCAATGGAGGCTATGTGTGGGAATTTCGGGGATGAAATTTCCTAAGGTGGGTGGATTGTGAGATCCCTCAACTTAGTTCCACATCTAATACTAACTGGGAGAAGATCTTATTTATAAGTGGGAATGGACTATAGATCTTTAACTTTGGTTAACCATCTTAAAGAAATGACTTAGGCCCATTACGTTGCACTTTAGGCTGGGTCGTTACAGCCCTTCTTCTTCTTCTTCTTCTTCTTCCTGTCACCATTTTTCTCTGCACCAAAACCAGACCTTGGCACACCACTGGTCACGTCCTTCTTCAATTCCCCAGCAACCCAATTGAATAATCAGGTACCCAACATCACACGCTCAATGAGGTTTAATTATTTCTTCCCAGCGGCAGCTACCGGTATGCAGGTTGCTACGACGCCACCCGACGCCAATACTGTGTCAGTCAATGTTGGATATCGGTGATGGTGGTGATCAGTAATCCGTTCAACAATACACCGCGTTATGAATGGTGTTCTCTTTGAAATCGGAGTGAACCCTTGGATTGGCTACCTAACCCATCCCTTGCATTCCAAGCAATTGCGAGCCATTCCGGCTTCCGAAAATCTTGTATATGCCAGCACAGTCACTTTGGCTGCCACTCCTAAGTGCTAAGAAAAGTTTTCTCTACAATATAGGGAGGAGGGTGGTGTTGTGCTTGGGTGCATGTTGCATATGAGGTCCTGGTACCCAATGTCACATGCTCATGAACCATGGTAAGCACGGGTTGAGTAGAGAGTTTGAGTGATTTCCTCTGGCAGTGGCTATCGGTACGCCGGTTGATGCTACCCCACCCAATTATGGCACTGTCTTGGTCGATGTCGAATATCAGTGTCGGTGGCGATCAATAATCTACTTCCCACTACGCTGTGTTACTAATGGCGTGCTTGTAACACCCCGAAAGAAAATAATTAGTTTATTTTATTTACGGTTTTATAAATCTTAAAACAAATCATAAATAATATTTAATTAAATAAATTCCTACGAATCAATATCATTTATAAACCATTCGTATTCACTTAATAGTAAGTTTTTGACTTTTCATTATCATACAAATGATATAGTAATGAGTGATTACGTTCTTTTCTATAAAATTTAATATAGTGACTTCTTAAATTCCACGCATATTATTCTATATAATGGAGAGTTCTATTGTTACATGAAACATCCTCTGGATAGGTTGTGAGTACATTTGACATACAAAAGGGAAGACTTTAGGATTATTTGTTATAATTATGGGTTTGTAAAGACCCAGAAAAAATATATATATATATAACAATAATAATAAAAAATAACGTTCGACGCGGTGGGATCGAACGTGGAAAAAAATTCGTTAGCTGGTTAAGAATGAATTACCCGGTTAATTGAAAAGTAATTTCTAACCGGACGATTCTAGTTGAATTAGTTGAGTTGACCACATTACTTATCCATTTAACCATTTAAGTGAACTAAACCATGTACCCATTTAACAGGTTAAGTGAAATGGTTAAGTGAACCGTGTTGATTACCCAATTACCCGGTTCAAAGAATTACGGTGGAAGGGTGTTTTCACATACCCTAGCCGTCATCTTATTCTTGATAAAAGGAAAAGGGAGGGCGTCATCTACATCTTTTTCCTCCTTGGACAGACGCTGGTTTTCCTCCTTCGCTCGGGTAATTTCTTTTCCTTTCTTTTTCTTCTATTGCATGCATACACATGTTGCATAAATCATAAACATGATAAACATAAGAATCAAATGAGAAATCAACAAGGGAAGAAGAAAACCAGGACGACGTCTTGCTGTTTTTGCAGCAGCAACAACACCATCTTCCATCCTTGTGAGTTGGGTTGACGTGCTGGAAGTAGGGAGTGCTCCCAGTGGTGCGGCTGGCCGGACGGAGTCACCTTGGGTGGCCGAGTCAGACCATCGGGGAGGGATGTAAATCAGGAACGTGAAGGGAGACTAGGTTGGTGTTGCCATGGGGGTGTTGCTGGCCAGACGTGGATCCGCCATGGAAAGGCCAGACTGGTCGTCACGGTGCTGGTCGTCACCTTGATGGGGCAGGACATGGTCGCCATGGCTGCTGGTCGACCACCATGGATGGTGAAATTAAGGTCCCCATGTAGGGTGTAGACCGAGTTCCATGAGATAACAGCGGATAAAGATTGGAACTTTGGGGTTTTTTTCAATAGGATCAGTGGTGTAGGTAGAAGATGGGGTCTGAAATTGGGTGGAAAGAAAAGAAGACATGTTGGTCGGGTGCTGTTTATGTGGCTGACTAGAGTAGTCGCCATGGGTCTTGTCGGGTGCTGTTTATGTAGCCGACTAGGGAGACGCTGCCATGGGTCATGGGCTGATTATGTGACCGACATGGAGTCACCATGGTCAGGTCGAGGTTGCTGATTGGGTAGCCGGAAGAGGGCCGCCAAGGACTGGTTGAGGGTTGCCATGTGGTGGCCAAGTTGGAGACGCCATAGCAGCAAATGGAGGCCGCCACGTTACTGGTTGGTCGCCAAGCAAGGTGAGAATACCGGCTTTCGCTGGTTGACTACAATAAGTAGAATGGCAACCAGGTAAGTATGGGGCATTTTAATAATTAAATTATCAATTAGATGATGGGGATTTGGATGGGGATAATTAATAATTAATTATCATTAGAATTACTGAAAATTTAATAAGAAATGAAGACTAACATGAACTAATTACATCATTTAAAATTGATAGTATATCAGTCATGTAGTTGCATGTAGGTTCATGCAAGATAAAATTATACTAATGTATAATTTTATGCCCTCATTCAGATTAAGGTTAACGGATCACAGTCAGACGAAATCACAAGTCAGGTACGTATAATAGGTAGAACATCGTACTTTCCTTGTTGGTAGCCTAGGTCGGCCTGAGCCCAGATTCGACCACCATGCACTGAGTGCAACCGGGGTCAAAGAATTGACTTAGTCCGACACGGGGTCGTATTATGTGGCTATATAGGGCAGGGGGTGTTGTGGCTGGGTGCATGTTCCATATGAGGTCTTGGTACCAAATGTCACACACTCAAGCACTGTGATAAGCACAGATTGAGCATCGAGTTTGGATTATTTCCTCCCGGCAGATGCTACCGGTACGCTGGTTACTGCTGCGCCACTTGGCAATGGTACTGTGTCTGTCAGTGTCGAATATCGGTGTCGGTGGCAATCAGTACTCTGCTTGCCACTATGTCGTGTTACGGATGGTTTGCTCTTGGAAATCAGCGTGCAGCATTAAATTAGATGCCTAACCTGTCCCCATGCCTTTTCCAAGCAATCGCGGGCTGTTCCAGCTTCCCCGCCCTTGAAAATCTAGCATATGCCTGTACAGCCACTTCGGTTGCCACTCATAAGTGCTAGGAAAAATTCCATCTACTATATAGTGAAGGGGGTCGTGTTGTGCTTGGGTGCACATTGTGCATGTGGTCCTGGTAGCCAATGTCACATGTTCAAGCACCATTGTAATCACAGGTTGGGCAGCTAGTTTCGACTATTTCCTCCCTGAAGCAGCTACCCGTATGCCGGTTGCTGCCACGCCACCCGTCGCAGAGTATTGTGTCGGTCGATGTCGGGTATCGGTGTCAGTGGTGATCGGTAATCCACTTGCCACTATGCTCATTACGATTGTGGCCTTTCTGTGAATAGTGTGTGAATTGATCATAAGGGTGCTTGCTAGTATAGCCACTTTGGCTGCCACTCCTTAGTTGTAGTGAAACTTTCCTCTGCTATATAGGGAGGGGAGTGGTCTTGTGGCAGGGGGTGGCTTGCCGGGTTCGAGTCAGGGAACCTCAAGATGATGCTGGTTCGTGAGTTGGTGTGCTAGCCGGGTGCTAATGATCGAGCATCAGGGCTAGGTGTACGAGTGATCGGTGTATGGGTAGGAACATCGGGGTTGAGGAGCAACCTGTGTAACGAGCATGATCGATCAGGCTACCGATCAGATGAGCGGTATCGAGTGTACGCGAGCATGAGCGAGTGCGATGTGGGGTTGCTGATGCGTGGGCACTGTGCGGGATCAAAGGTGTGCTGATCCAAACAGCAGTATATGTTGGTGCGTGCATGTGGTGCTGTTTGCTTCTCGGGACAGCTTATTGGAGAGGCATGCTGGTAACCGAGAATGCTGTATCGATGCTTGTGTGTGACCAAGCATGGGTGATCGAGCGAAGTGCTGATTGGAGTAGCGATATCGGGGATGAAGATCTGCTGGGATCGATACCAGTAACCTCGGTGTTGTGGAGTTGACCAAACATAAGAGTGGTGTTTGTGTCGTTGGCTTCCTGGTATTGTTCCATCTAGCATACTTGGTGACAGGCTGAGTGTTCTTAGAGTGGGAATATGCCACACACGACTGATAGGGATCGAAAAATTTTGGGTCCTAGAATCAGGCCCGTAACATTAAGCATGGGTTGAGCTGCAAATTCTAGTTATTTTCTCCCGGCAGCAGCTGTCAGTATGCTGATTGCTGCTCTGCCACCCAACGTACCGTACTTTGGGCTTGCTGGCTGAGATTATTCATGCGGCACCCTCCTCACGCATCATCTATCTTGAATTGCCGATGTGGCATCCATCTCGGTATGTCATGTCGGACAATGTTGGATAACGTTGACGGTTGTCGTGGAAGGCAAGCTCACACGCTCAAGTACTCATGGTGGGCTAGCGTGGGACATTGAGTTGCGCTCAAACACCGTGGTAAGCATCAGTTTTGCTAGCAGCTGGGCAAATATTTTGCGAGTATTGGCTCCCAGCTGTGGCAATCGCTAATCCTCTTGCCACTATGCCATGCTACGAATGGCACTTCCCTTCGAGTACATCATGATTTGAGTGCTAGCTTCTCTTCGGTTCGTCATTGGCAGGTTGGAGTGGAGAAATGTTTATATGCTGGTACAACAACTTTGGCTGCCACTCCTAAGGGGTACGAAAATTTCCTTTGCTATAAAGGGAGGCAGGTGGTTGTGTGGATGGCAGCAGGTTGCATATGAGTGGCTTGGCACCTAACACGACGCAGGAGCACAATTGTAAGCGTGGGTTGAGCAATGAATATCAGTTATTTCCTCCGGGTGGCTATCGGTACGCTAACTGCTGCTATGCCACCCGTGATGCGATTCTGCGGGGCTTGCTCACTGCAATAATCTGCTCGGCACCCTTCCACGGGGTGCCTTAGATGAATGATTGAGAAGTCGTGCCCAACTTGTTATCTCATGTCGGGTGAGTTGGACAATTGGCTGGTGAGGTGTGGGCCTTCCCTCCTGGCAGTGGCGATCGGTACTCCGCTTGCCACTATGCCGCAAAACCAAGGGTACTTACACGTGCTGGTCAAATGAGTTGTGGGCAATTGGCTGGTCAAATGAGTTGTGGGCCTTCCCTCCCATTCACATGCTGTGCACTCCCTGCACACTATGTTATTGTATGCCTCATTTGTACTTTCCAGTACTGCTGACTTATAGGAATCGCTCCGGTGCAGCGCATTTGTTGGAACCGTTTGCTGGCCCCTCTTTGTCGGTAAGGCAGATACAGTTCTTTCTTGTCCAGCAGATCCGCAAGGCTGTGCCTCTATGAGACTAGGGAGCATGCAGGACCCTTCCGGGCCGCTGGTGTCTAGTGGATTGGGGACAACGATTGTGTGGATTGCATTGGTGTGCGAGTAGTTTCAGCATTGTGAACATTGGTGAGATGGCTGCTTCGCACAGCCACTTTGCCAGTGCCCAATGGCTGTCGGCAGCGTGTTGTGCACTTACCCTACCCTATCAGTTTTTGTGCACTTGTCACGGTACCGGCGATGGTAAATTCTCGGTTATGAAAACTTGGCTCTTCCTGCCCTGTCTTGGCTACAGGCAGGATGAAAAAGTAGCCTCCTCTGCCATCATTATGCTTTCTATGTAGAATGGTGCAGAGGAACCACTGTGCTTACAGGTGTGGGAAATTTGGATGGTAACAGCAGCAAAGTATTTACTCCAAAAAAGAAAGATGATGGGCATTGGACACCTCTGGCCCCACCTGTGTAGGTGATGACACGATGCCTTCTATGCCACGGTCTCTATGTATGTTGCTACCTAGTTGATCCTGCTACTAGTCATATGCTTGTCTCAAAGATTATACCATGCATTTGTAAGTATGAACAAATTCAGACAGTGAAACTGCGAATGGCTCATTAAATCAGTCATAATTTGTTTGAAAAGCTCGTAGTTCAATTTTGGGTTGGGTCAATGCGGGCTTTGCCCGTTGAACTGATGATTCATGATAACTTGATGGATCGTATGGCCTTCGTGCTGGCAACACATCATTCAAATTTCTGAGAAACGGTTATGACATCCTAGGAACACAGCAGGTGCATAAATTACTCAATCCTGACACAGGGAGGTAGTGAAAATAAATAACAATATCGGGCTCTTTGAGGCTGGTCATTGGAATGAGTACAATCTAAATCCCTCAACGAGGATCCATTGAGAGCAAGTTTGGTACCAGAAGCCACAGTAATTCCAGCTCCAATAGCATATATTTAAGTTGTTGCAATTAAAAAGCTCGTAGTTCAATTTTGGGTTGGGTCGATCAGTCCGCGTCACAATGTGCACCTATTGACTCGTCCCTTTTGCCGGCGATGGCTTTGGGCCTTAAATGGTCGGGTCATTTTTTTGGCACTTTTGCTTTGAAGAAATTAGAGTGCTCAAACCATGCCTACGCTCAGTATACATTTACATGAGATAATATTAGAGGATTTCGATCCTATTGTGTTGCCCTTTTGGATCAAAGCAAGCCTACTACTAAAGCATTTGCCAAGGATGTTTTCACTAATCAAGAATGAAAGTAGGGGGCTCGAAGACGATCAGATACCATCCTAGTCTCAACCATAAACGATGCTAACCAGGGTCGGCGGATGTTGCTTTAGGACTCCTTCGGCATCTTATGAGAAATCTTACCTTGTCCAGACACAGTAAGGATTGACAAATAGATAGCTCTTTCTTGATTTTATGGGTGGTGGTCCATGGCCATTCTTAGTTGGCAGAGTAATTTGTCTGATTAATTCCATTAACGAACAAGACGTCAGTGTGCTAATGAGCTACGTGGAGGCACCCTCCATGACCAGCTTCTTGGATGGACTATGGCTGTTTAGGCCATGAAAGTTTGAGGCAATGACCAGCCTGTGATAATACCCTTAAATGTTCTGGGCCAAATGAACACTACACTGATGTATTAAACGAGTTTATAACCTTGGCTGACAGGCCTGGGTAATCTTGTTAAATTTCAATGTGAATGGGATAGATCATTGCAATTGTCTGTCTTCAACACGGAATTCCTAGTAAACGCAAGTCATCAGCTCGCGTTGACTACATCTCTGCCCTTTTACACAGCACCGGTCAGTCCTACCGATTGGATGGTCCGGTGAAGTGTTTGGATCGCTACGACGTGGGTGGTTTGTTGCCAACAATGTCGCAAGAAGTGAACTGAACCTTATCATTTATAGGAAGGAGAAGTCGTAACCAGGTTTTCCGTAGGTGAACCTGCAGAAGGATCATTGTTGATGCCCATCATAACAAGACAGACGGAAGCAAGCTTGTGAACCCTCGTGTTCTTGGCCCGTACATCGGGGCAGTGCTCTGCAGGTGTTGAGCAAGGATGAACCAAATCTCAGTGCAGGACCCGCCAAACAACTTAGGAAGCTTTGATTGTGGCATCCTTTTCCGTGTCGGGCTGGAGGGCACACATCAAACACTTACAAGTCAGTACGACTCTCGCCAACGGATATCTCAGCTCTCGCACCGATGAAGAATGTAGCAAAATGCGATACTTAGTGTGAATTACAGAATACCGTGAACCATCGAGTCTTTGAACGCAAGTTGTGCCTGAGGCCTTTTGGTTGAGGGCACATATGCTTGGACATCGAGCGTGGAGCTTGTCAAAGATGAGGGTAGGTTGGGTGGAGTTTGGTCGTCCATGTGCCTGTTGTGCAAGCTGTTGGCTGAAAAGCCGGGGACATGGGCTGCCTGTGTCTCAATGAGTAGTGGTTGTGTGCCCTCGCAAGGCCACGATCGAAACAACCTCAACACATTATGCCGTTTGCTTCCCAATCGCCCAGTAAGTACCCAACACGATCGAAACATCCAATCCATGGATCAATTCGAATTGCAACCCCAAGTCAGGTTGGACTACCCGCTGAGCTTAAGCATATCAATAAGTGGAGGAAAATTAACTTACAAGGATTCCCCTAGTAATGGTGTGCAAACTGGGAGTAGCCTAGCTTGAAAATCATACGACACTGTCGTTTGGATTGTACTATGGAGAAGCATCCTCTGTGGCTGACCGAGCCCAAGTCCCATGGAATGGGGTGCCAGAGAGGGTGCTGTCGACAAGTCGTGTTTGGGAATGCAGCCCTAATCGGGCGATAAATTCCGTCCAAGGCTGAATATGGGCGAGAGACCTATAGCAAAAGAGTATCGCGAAGGAAATATGAACAAGTACCCGCTAGAGAAAGAAACGTATGAATTTGCCTGCGAACATGTTCACCGTGACTGAGGACTGCAGCAAGTGCCTTTGGCGAGCCTTGGTGGCATTGCGGCTCTGGGTGATGGCTTGTGGGCTCCCCATTCAACCCATCTTGAAACACAAACCAAGGAGTCTGACATCTGTACAAGTCAGCGGGTGTTCAAACCCCGCAAGGGCTAACAGGATTCCCTAGTGGGTTGCACCGTCGACCAACGTTGATCCTCTAAGAAGGGTTCAAGTGTGAGCATACCTATCAGGACCCAAAAGATGGTGAAGTATTCGTGAGTAGGGCGAAGACAGAGGAAACTCTGGTGGAGGCCCGCAATGATACTGACATGCAAATCGTTTGTCTAACTTGGGTATAGGGGCAAAAGACTAATTGAACCATCTAGTAGCCCTCCGATGTTTCCCTCATGATAGCTGGAGCTCGTTTTGAATAGGTAGGACGGTGTGGCCGCTTTGTTGAGCCACGCCGCTGAATCGAGAGCTCCAAGTGGGCCATTCTTTGTAAGCAGAATTGGCGATGTGGGATGAACCGGAAGCTGGGTTACGATGCCCAACTGTGTGCTAACCTAGACCCCACAATGGGTGTTGGTCAATTAAGATAGCAAGACGATGGTCATTTGGATCAACCTGTTTCAGTTCACACATGAATTGACCTGAAAATGTCACCAGCAATTGAACAGTTCGCTAATGTACTATATCCGATCAATGCCGACCCGGATCTACCTTTAGCATCTTAAAATGGCAATCCAACTATGCAATGCATGGATGGGATGCTTGGGTTCTTATGTGACCCTACATGCACAAACAGAAAAACCGTGAAACAGGTTCAAAAATATATAATATTTTTAAAACAAAACGGATACTCGTCCCTAAAAGTGCAATAGGGGACCAACCTATCCATGGTAACAATATACCTATCTATATAATTCCAAAGCATGACATTATCATTTGCATTCTAGTCTTTTTCACTTTTTGCCTCATTCGAGCTCGAATCTAAATTCCAAGGTTCCTTGTTCACTTTCATTATAGTTTCATTTCACAGGCGAAAAGTTCATGGCATTTCATTGAATAATCCTTGACAAACTCATCATTTGCACAGCTTAGAAATCATCATTACCATCCATTACGTTCGGTAGGTACATACGTGCAATAGCTTTGCTACTCCTCTGCGTCCTAATAGTAATCAGTCCTCGAGATTCTCACCTATATAAAAAATAGGAAATCATAAGTAATGAACGTTACTAGTCCAAAAATAGCTAGTAACAAACTAACAGAGGAGGACTGACCCTGCTGTTAAAGTAAACATTCTTAACCATCACTCGAACTCCCATAAGGGCACTAATTAGGAGCTGTCAACCTCAGCTTGACAGCATCCCCATTCTATCTCATTCATATGAGCTGGCATTTTCATCTATCCCTTGTGCGGCAAATTCATTCTTTTCTCTTTCGCCCTCTACATCCTCTATATTACTCTTGGCCCTATGTACATAGGCCGAGTACTCTTAGGCATCGCCTTCAATACTCTTTGAAACTACAAGTCTAGACATGTGCTGCATAGCAGTACTTGTAAACCTCCATACTTCTCTGGGTTTGAGGAACCCAAAGGTGGAGTTATTACGATCCCTTGAGAATGGAACGGCCCACACACCAATCCAAAAGCCCACTATTGACTAGCACATACCTCCTCGCATAGTACAGTTGTCGATATTTTTGGCTTCGACTGGCACATGCCTGCTCGCGTAGCACGGTTGTCGAATTTCCTTCATTCCATCTCTCACTGAAAGCGCAAAAACATGTATATAGGTATGGATAGGGATTTATATAATAGGCTTAAAGGCATCGTGAGGTGGATCTGAGTTTTGAAAATAAACTCAAGGGATCTCATCCTCGATTATTAATCCAGAAATAATGTGCGTCTAATGGCCCACGTCGAGTGGGATAAAATAAATCCACTGCTAGACACATCCGCTTACCTGTAAAAACAAAATATGATTTAGTATAGAGATAAAACTAGAAGCAAATCCTAACGGACCTGGTAGAAGCTCCCAGCATGTCCACGCAGCTAGATAGCAAGCTCCTACTCTGTACCTACACATCAAAACTAAATAACACATAATGCATTCACACATCTTATTGCACACTCACATCAGCCATGCATCAATCAGCACACATCAATAACAATCAGTATAAGTTTTCCTACTCTATGTTGCATTAGATTCAATACTTATTTACTCTACCTAATTAATTCCTTAGCATTTGTTTTAATATTACACAATCACACATCTTCATATTTTTATTAACATAAAAGTATCTATCACATCAATCACTCAGTCCTAGCATCCTAGCATGGTGTGCTAATAATCAATACTTTCAAATAATTTAATTAAAATAAATTATACTTTGCGTGTTGCACGGTTCGAGGCTCCAATTCGTCACCCTGTGACCTCTAAAGTTCGATCGGGTTCTACTGGATGGACTCAGCGGAAGATCCAGTCATTTTCGACAATTTTTGTGAATCTAATTTTCTGGTGGGTTGTGGCAGTTTTCTGGCGACTTCCAGCAATTTTTGGGCGACTTTTTTCAGCAACGAAAGTGGGGCTATGAGTCAGCACCGTCTCGGCGAGCTGGACCCAATGGTGACGATGGCAATGACGGTAGCATCAGTGATGACCGTCGACGGTGGTGACAAGTTCGGTCGGGGCGGTTGGTTGCTCCGATCAGGCCAACGGCAAGCCCCGGCGGCAATGCGAGGTAGGGGGAAATGTCGGGGAAGTAGAGGGTGTTTGTAAAACCCCGATTTTTCTCTTTATAACCCTATTATATTTTCGTGGACGAAAATTCCCAAGTTGCGGAGATTGTAAAACCCCGAAAATAATAATAATAATAATAATAATAATAATAATAAGGCTATTTTATTTAGGGTTTTGTAAATCTTAAGAATGAACCATAAATAATATTTAACTAAATATTATTCTTAAGAATCAATATTGACCTTTATCATATCAGTACAATGATATTTATGAATGGTTTTAAATAAATTTTGTTTATTAAATTTCTGGGAATGCGAGCTATGAGTGCTATTTAACATTCATTCACATTAAGTAAATAATAAATTTTTGACTTTTTATTGTCAAACTAATTATTGGCATTCATTCACAGAGCTGTGTTTCGTACGGAACCATGCAAATTAATCATTACCTTGTTGAAAGTCTAAGAGTCAACTGTCCCAAGGGTAAAAATTCTTTTATATAAGAATTGATCATTCTTTTATAGAATCAAATTTCATTGTTTTAGATGGTAAGTAATTATAGGTGTGCCACTTGTGTGTCATGCTAGGTGCACGTGACACTTAGCCAATGATGGTATATGGGATGCCTTTACAATCAGAGGTGTTATCTAGGTAGTATGGGTGGTATGGGACACCTGTGTGATATGGATAACAATGTCATAGGACAGTGTGCCCCACTTTAGCTATGCATATGAGTGTTATCTCGTCCCTTTTCTTATTTCTTTTACATTAGGACTCTTGCAAGCATGGTTTTGACGGTAAGGATGTAGGGTTGATGACGTTCTCCACATCTTCTTGTTTTTCCACGTTTATTTTTGTTTGGGAAGAAGATTGCATGTTGGCCTGATCGCCACCACCTCCTTCCCGTCTCCCCAAGTTTTCCTTGCTCTCGGCTTGTGTTTTGGAGTGTTTTCTGCGGTGCCCTGTCAAGTAGGCATGCGGTTCAGTCGGTGGCTTCCAAATCAGGTCGTCCATGTAGGCCTGATTGTTTTTTTGTTGGAGACGCTTGGCTGAATTACAGGATCCCTAGCATCTTATTATGCATGGGGTCTTGTCGATTCTGGTTGCATGATTTGCTGGGGTTTCTTTGGGTCGTATGGTTGTTTTGTTGAGCGCGTGTTGATATGTTCTGGTTGCTGCCCCTCGTGTTGATGAAGGTGCCGTGAGTTGCGCTACTGGTTTGTGGTTGATAGTCCTTTCTGTATAGTATGCTTGTTGTGTCTAGGATTGCTGGTTTCTTCTTTTGTTTGGGGAACGTCGTAGTACCTGTTATTGCTGGTCGTAGTAGTATAATTCAACTTAGGGATTTGGATGAATAATAATTGCTAAGTTATATATGCAATGGACATAGTTATTTGCGTAAATAAAAAATTGGGTAATCCATGAGTAATATAGTCACTCTAGTAATTAATTAGTGATAAGTAATTCGTGGACTATAAATTATTAAGTAGGATGGTTATAAGTAATTAATAAAATAAAGATTTTACTTTTACCATATTAAATTTAATATTAGGTAAACAAAGTGATTATTTTAATAACGAGTCAATAATATAGAAAATGGGTTATTGAACTATAGTCGGGTAGAAATCACT
Source organism: Piper betle (assembly GCA_033002965.1). Taxonomy (NCBI): domain Eukaryota; kingdom Viridiplantae; phylum Streptophyta; class Magnoliopsida; order Piperales; family Piperaceae; genus Piper; species Piper betle. Next base: position 45,279 of record JAURVB010012992.1, read on the forward strand.
CGCGTCGAACCTAACTAGCGTAATAAAAATAAATAAAGTTAGAAACTTTATACAGTCGAATAAATTAAAATAATTGTATTAATAATATTTATGAATTAAAATAATACAAATTATTTTAAATAATTTGATTGAATAACTTAATTAATTAAATTACAGTAAATAATAGTAGCGATTAAAAATTATAATTCTTAACTAAATCATCAAGATTAAGGTTAAGTAATTATTGCCACAAAGGAAAATTAAATACTTGTTTATTAGTAATAATTGTTTTATCAACTGTTGGTATTAATTATGATTTAGATAATTAATTTAAAATGTAAAGTAGGGCTTAAATGATTATATCACATGAATAATTAATTATCCCACTAGATTTGTTGAGAATTTAATATTTAATATTTTTGAATTGTTACATGATATCTTGTCAAATTTTATTAATGATATATATATTAGACATTTAGTTGCATGCATTTCTACTCGAATAAAATTATACTTATGTATAATTTTATATTCTTGTTAAGATTATGATTGTAAAACCCACGATTCGAGTTAGAGTTTTATTTTCAGAACCGGTCGGGTCCACCGTTATTTTTTCGAGTTGAGTCAGTTTTAGGACATATGTACCGAGCCGATGCCAGTCGCGTGTATGAGCTATGAGGGTCATGTGTACCCAAGTATATGATGATAACGTCATGAACACAGTAGAATAGAATGAGTTATCAGATATATGAGAGTATGCCAGTCATTTTTTTTATTATTTTTATATATAGTGGATCGTAGAATTAGTATTAGGCCGTTTACCGCGTTAGGATGCGTTCGGGCAGTCTGGGTGGGTTGTTAGTCATAGTGCATATCATTATAATGTTGTGGTGTTGTTTGATTTTACAGGATTTGTTCCCGATTTTTATGAATTTTTTTAGGATTTAATACGACTTAGTTATTATACTTGACTCGAGCCGGAGACGAGTCAAGTAATATTTACGAGTTTGCCACCACACACGCCCTCGACCTTTCCTTTCTTCTTCCCCAAACCCTCGCCCGCGTACCCTCTGTTCGCGCGCCACTGCCGCCATGGCCGATGCCGCCCAGCTGCCGATCGCCGCCTGCTAGCTCCGCCACGACGTTGCCATGCCGCCCCGACCAGCCCCGGCCACTGCCAGGCCGCCGCGACGTCGGAATCGGCTCGCCTAGCGCCGTGGCTACATTTCGGTCGCGTCGCCGATTCCGCCGCCGGCGAGCATCGCCACCACGATCAGGTGGTCGCCTCAGCACCCTCGACCACCCAGTGACGCTTCCAGACCGGAGCGGAGGCCGTCGCCGCCGTGGCCGGCCGGATCTAGCAACCATCACTGCAGCCTCTATTTTAGCCATTTTCCGGCGAGCCACCGCCATGGCCGACCATGTCAACGTCGTGGATGTGTCGGGCTCGCCGAGCCGGTTACAATGGTACCCTATATGACCCCTATCCAGCTAGTAGACGGCGCCGGTAATTGTCGCCGGAAAACCACTGAAGCCGCCGAAAAATTGGGTTTGCTGGAATTTGCCGGATCTTCCGAGGAGTTCATCCAGTCGATCCCGATCGAATGTCGGACACCGATGAGCGCCGAATTCGAGCTCCGAGATGCACGACGGAACCCTAGCCATCGCCGATTGCCGATGACGTGAGGTAAAATTACCTCCGAATTTATAATTTAAACTTGATGATTGTTAGCATAGCATGCTAGGGTTGGTTTATTGATGTGATTAATGTTTAATGATGGATGAAACAATGAGTTGCATGATAAAATTAAGTGTGAATGAAGAGTAAGTGGTCTAATGAAGTAGATCAGGTCAGAGCATGATAAGTGACCACGACATGAGTTACAAACACATAATAAAATTAGTATGAATAGGATGAGCTAGGATTAATTAATTTTTATGATTTTCTGATTGTTATGTTGATGGATGCTTGCATTGTGATTGTGATGTTATTGAGTTTGATGCATCATTTAGTAAGCGGGCGTTAGTATTTAGTTTTGATGTGTAGGTACGAAGTAGGAGCTCGCCGCCGAGGCGCGATGACATGCTTGGATCTTCTACCAGGTCCGTTTAGGACTCGTCTATTTTA
>JAURVB010012993.1:0-32011 GCA_033002965.1 Piper betle
CTTGTGGTTCAAAGGATACTAAAGGCGACTACCTGAGAGTACTCGGCCTTCGTGCTCAAGGCCAGGAGAAATATGGAGGTACGGAGAGGGCTTAGGATAAAGTTTCACGAGAAGTACTGAAAAAGAAGTGCCGAGAGTGGCACAGTACCAGCAGCAGATCAGTAAGTTCGGGATGCTACCGGGTCTGCAGCCCAGTGGCTCCTCAGTAGTGCCCTTCAGAGTGTTCATGTGGAGTATATGATATTTTCTTTCATATGAGAGTTTGCTCTCATAGCCAGCTTGTTATAGTTATTTTATTTTTCGGACCAGTAACACTTATTACTGATGTGTTTTTATACTATATGTAGGTAATAATCACGAGTTGGAGGAGCCAGCTTGGACGGAGGAGCAATGAGGTCTTGTGCACACACACACACATGTTAGATTTCTGAATGTTTAATATTGTATTATTATGTTATTATATTGTGAATGACATGATTAAATGTTTGAGCATGATGATATGATGTGAATGAAATGCTAAGACACGATAACAGAATGCAAAATATGATCAGAGTTGAGCAGCGGAAGCATAGTGGGTTGAGACCCAAGCTTCAGAATGAATACGTTATAAATGAGATTCTGTGTGATTGTTAATGCATTCCGATATATTTGTATATATATTATTCTGACATGGTAGGCCCATAATTGCACTTTTAGGGGAGACTCTATCAATTTTACTTCAGAATTTTCGTCGATTTTGCTCGTAATTGTGATGGTGTGAAATTTAATTTGCATGTCATTCATGTAGTACCATGTTAGGATTTTGTGCATGCATTCATTCAAGACGGATTGTATCTTCATCTTAAGACGCTGAGATTAGATCCGCATGAGTTAGGTTCGGGTTAGCCGACCTAACTGGGGCCTGTAACATGCCGGTTCGGTTCACGAGCGTGAACCGGATTTGGGGTGTTACAGAATTGATATCAGAGCCACTCTCGGCCGATTAAGATGTATGATGCTTTTATAGGTGATGTGTGTGCAAAGACTGCTCCGAGTCCAGCTGGCAGGTATGATTTTGTATATTTTCTTTACATGCAGATTTTCTTCATAAGTTGTTTGGATAGAAGTGTATTCAAGACTTGATCAGAATTATGTGGAACTGACCTTAGTTGAGTTGACAGGTCATTTCTATGGGATGATATCAGATTGCTGGTAAGTTAGATGTGAGCAGGGCATGTTTTAATGATGGTAGAGGTAGAAAGGGTATAAGGTTCTCATCTTATACCAGATTTGGATGTCAGTAGATGTTAGCAGGAATTTGATAGGCTTGTCATGATGGGCTTAGAGACCCACTAATCCTGTCCATCGCATAAGAGATTTGGATGAATTGGATGTTGACCAGGTGTCCGTCCTTTGTATCTCACCACATTAGTCCTACTTCTAGGGAAGGTGGTGTGCATAATGGGAAGGAGCTTGAACTGGGCAGATAACTTGAGAGGGACCACTTCTAGAAAATAGTAGTGAATGAGGATGAGTAGTGAGGTGTAGGCTTGGACATAACAAGGAAAAGACCAGGACTACCAGTGTCTACGAGATCATACATTTGACAAGATTCTACCAAAGATAAGGCACCAGATTAGTGATTACCGTTTGAGGGCTAGTCAGCACTAATAAAAGTAGCCACTCTAAATTTTAGGAGATCAGAGTGGGGTTTAGCATAGGTTGACCATCATGTGTCAGCATCATGATCCAAACCCCTCTGGATCAGACACGCTTGATTGGACAACCTGAACCGAGTTAATAACAACCAAGATATGGCAGAGATAGTAGTAGATTTATGATGCATATGAGTAGGATTAGATATTTCTACATCTAGGTAGTGCACAACCGCCGACCGAGTGCACAACCACTGACCGAGTGCACAACCATTGACCGAGGTGCACAACCGCCGACCGAGTTGCACAACCGCCGACCGAGTTGCACAACCACTGCTCGAGGTTCACAACCGCCGTCAGAGATTCACTACCACTGACTGCAGACACACTACCGCCGTCCGTATATTGCTCATCCACCAACAGAGTAGATTAGTTAAGGTTTAGTAGGACTAGAGTTTGAGGAACAAGGAATAGTTACAGTGAAGTCAGCAGAATAGAAAAGAGTTAAGGAAAAAGGCGGTTGCCAGACTCCCAGATGCAAATCTCTCCAATTGTAAGAAATTTTTGCATACTCTTGGACTGAATCATCCCGTTGATGGAACCCAGTCTTCTCCAGGGATTTCCACCAATAGGATGCTTCCTCCTGAAGCATGCATGTCGCCAACCTCACTTGATGGCGATGAGGCACGAGAGAGCTCTAAATGCTTTCTCAATAATGTCCATCCAGCTCTCGGCCTTCATCGGATCAGTCCCAAGCAATGAATACCTCAGCTCTGTTCCTCCGGAATTTCTCTACAGTGTATCGATCACTGTCATCCCCAACTGGCAGTACCACTTGTCAGACTACCGGTGGCACTGGGTTTGGAAGTTCCCCTCGCTTGCCCGGGTCAGCTATCCCTACCCACTCTTGGGCGCTCCCCTGATCCCCATTTGGAACAGTACTAGGACCCGGAGAAAAATTTGGAGCTCCATTACTTGTTACCAATCTCGGTAATCGTTGCGCTATGTTCTGAGTCACAGAACTAGTATTATCGGAAGCCTGCGCAAGTCCCTGTATGGCCGTCAAATTTGGCCTAACACACTCTCCACGTTCGTGTTCGACTGCGCAGCTTGGCTCAACTTCCTTTGGGTGCCTGCCATCTAAAATTTATTCCGTTATGGTTCATTAAATTTTTTTTCAATGATTACTTCGATTTGTTAGTGAGTCCAATAATTCCCTAATGACATACCCCATTGGAGAAAGATAAATATTGGACTCTTCAACAAGGTACTTGAGTCATAAGATGTGAGCTTTTGGGAAACCAGGCTCTGATACCACTTGTAATGACCCGCCATTTGTCATAACATTGTGGGCCTAGCTGGCCAGGTATTACTCACAATTAAGCAAATATGTCTAACATTTATTTTAACAAAAACATATATAAAGATCCTACAGTCTTACACCGTTTCCTAGTAGCCACACTTATTTCTCAAATAAATAAAAAAGGAGTACTCCAATTTATTTTGCTCCATGCCCTGGTTGTCAATCACCTAATTTCGTATCTGTACACCTGCGGAGGCAATTCCGCGTTAGTGATTACAACACTAAGTAGTATAATAGATAAAACAAATCAAGTACATTCCACTATTTCCTTATGTTTATTTTAATATGCGGTGGAGCAATTCCACTATACTCCAAAACAATGCGGAGGAAGTATCCGCTGTGATCCGCACACCCCGGCCGTAGCCCTTTTTGTGGGGAGGCTACCACTACCGTCTCCAGTGCCAGTGCCTCGCACACCCCAGCTGTAGCCTTTTGTGGGGAAGCTATCACTGCACTCAAGTGATTGCTACACCCCGTTTGTGGGGAAGCTCTCACTACCAATTCTAGTGCCAGTGCCTCGCACACCCCGGCCGTAGCCTTTTTATGGGGAGGCTATCACTGCACTCCAGTGCCAGTGCCTTGCACACCCCGGCCGTAGCCTTTTTATGGGGAGGCTATCACTGCACTCAGGTGATTGCTATGCCCCGCTTGTGGGGAAGCTCTTACTACCAACTCTAGTGCCAGTGCCTCACACACCCCGTCGTAGCCTTTTTATGGGGAGGCTATCACTGCACTCCAGTGTCAGGGCCTTGCACACCCCAGATGTAGCCTTTTCATGGGGAGGCTATCACTGCACTCAGGTGATTGCTATGCCCTGTTTGTGGGGAAGCTCTCACTGCCAACACTAGTGCCAGTGCCTCACACACCTCGGCCGTAGCCTTTTTATGGGGAGGCTATCACTGCACTCCAGTGCGATGGAGGAATCGCTATGTCTTGCTCACCCCGGCCATAGCCTTTTTATGGGGCGGCTATCACTACTCCAAAACAATATTAATGCATTACAAACTTTACGCACATAATACGACCCAATGTCGGACTGGGTCAATTCTTTGACCCTGGTTGCACTCGGTGCATGGTGGTCGAATCTGGGCTCAGGCCGACCAAGGCTACCAATAAGGAAAATACGATGTTCTACCTATTATACGTACCTGACTTGTGATTTCGTCTGACTGTGACCCGTGAACCCTAATCTGAATGAGGGCATGAAATTGTACATTAGTATAATTTTGTTTTGCATGAACCTACATGCAACTTACATGACTAATATACTATCAATTTTAAATGATGTAATTAGTTCATGTTAGTCTTCAATTCTTATTAAATTTTCAGCAATTCTAAGATAATTAATTATTAATTATCCCCATCCAAATCCCCATTATCTAATTGATAATTTAATTATTAACATGTCTCATACTTAATTCTTTTGTATTTACCTTATATTCTAACGCAACCGCATCGAGTTCTCCCATATTTAACTGGTTGCCATTTTACTTTAACAATTCATTTAACGACCCCAAAGCACCCATCTTTATTGTAGTCAACCCATGAAAGCCGGTATTTTCACCATGCATGGCGACCAACCAGTAACGTGGCGGCCTCCATTTGCTGCCATGGCATCTCCAACTTGGCCAGCACATGGCCACCCTCAACCAGTCCTTGGCGACCCCATTCCGGCCACCCAATCAGCAACCCCGACCTGACCATGGTGACTCCATGTCGGTCACATAATTAGCCCATGACCCATGGCGTCTACCTTAGTCGGCCACATAAACAGCACCCGACCAGACCCATGACGACTACTCTAGTCGGCCACATAAACAGCACCCGACCAGCATGTATTCTTTTCCTTCCACCCAATTTCAGACCCCATCTTCTATCTACCCCACTGATCCGATTGGAAAAACCCCAATGATCCAATCTTTATCCGCAGCTATCTCATGAAACTCTGACTACACCCTATATAGGGACCTTAATTTCACCATTAATGGTGGCCGACCAGCAGCCATGGCGACCATGTCCTGCCCCATCAAGGTGATGACCAGCACCACCCCAGGTGACGACCAGTCTGCACTTTCCATGGCTGATCCACGTCTGGCCAGCAAGACCACCCATGGCAACACCGACCTGTTCTCCCCTCGGGTTTCAGACCTGCTTGCCTCCTCGACGGTCTGTTTTGGCCTTCCAAGGTGACTCTATCCGGCCAGCATCACCGTCGGGAGCAATTCCCACCTCCAGCACGTCAACCGCATGCAAGGAAACATGGCGTGGTTGCTGCTTGAAAACAGCAGGACGTCCTCCTGGTTTTCTTCTTCCCTTGTTGATTTCTCATTTAATTCTTATGTTTATCATGTTTATGATTTATGCAACATGTGTACGCATGCAACAAAAGAAAAGAAAGGAAAGAAAATTACCCGAGCGAAGGAAGAAATCCGTTGTCAGTCTACGGAGGAAAATGTAGATGATGCCCCCTTTTCCTTTATAATGAATAAAATGACGGCTAGGGTACATGGAAGCACCCTTTCACCGTAATTCCTTTAACCGGGTAATTGGGTGATCAATATGGTCCACTTAACTATTTCACTTAACATGTTAAATGGGTACATGGTATGGTTAACTTAAATGGTTAATTAGATAAATAATGTAGTCAACTCGACCGATTCAACTAGAATTATCCAATCAAAATTTCTTTTCAATTAACCGGCTAATTCATACTTATCGAGCTAACGAATTTTTTTCCCACGTTCGATCCCACTGCGTCGAATGTCATTATTATTATTATTATTATTTTCTGGCTCTTTACAACCTAGGAGGGAGATTAGTATGTGTAATGGGTACATGTGTTAAAATTATTACTCAAGTCAGAGTTTTACATTAATGAACTAGTCAATTCAAGCGTTAGTTTAAGTTGAGTCAATTTCATAAACCGTACGCTGAACTGAGGCCAGCCGTAAATTATGAGTGATGAAAGTTAAGTGTACCCGAGTATATGATGATAACATCAGAAAGATGAAGGGAAATGAGTTATCAGAGTATATGACAGTATACGATATTTTTTTATGTATTTGATCATAAAATTATTTTTAGGCTGAATAACGCATTATGATAGGTTATAGGGCAGTTTGGGTTGGTTATTAGTTATAGAGCTTGTCATTGTGATGTTATGATGTGTATTGAATTTTATAGGATTTTCCCTATTTTTCTAGATATTTTTTATGATTTATTATGAGTTAGTTATTATTTTTGACTTTATCAGAGTTGAGTCAATTTTTTTATTTATGATATTACCCCCGACAACTCTTCCGGACCTTTTCTACCCTAAACCCCGATTGCCACCCATTGCCTCCGTCCTTCCTGCTGATGTTGCCTCTGGCCACCACACTGCCGTTGTGTTGTCACCGGCCCACCCCTAGGTATCTTGGCCACCGCCTAATCTCCACGATGCACGGGAGCTGCACCCTAGCGCTGCCTATCCAAACGCATTTCCACGCCCAACCGTGCCTCTTCGCCGTCTCCGTAGCGTCAACACCCCTCCCCTCAACATAGATATAAAGACCCGGAAAATAATAATAATAATAATAATAATAATAATAATAATAATAATAATAGTAAAAATATATGTTTGTCGTGGTGGGATCGAATGTTGGAAATTTTATTTTTTGTCCCACACAAATTATTTACCGTCAACTGGTTAACTGTGAATTACCTGGTTAAGTGAAAAGTATTTTAACCGGTTAATTATTGTTTAATCGGTCAAGCGGAATCAAACCGATTAAACAATAAAGTGAATCATATCGATTACCCAGTTACTCGATTAAGTGAAATACGGGCGAAGTAAGTTTTCTCAAACCCTAGCCTTCATGACATTATATAAAGAGAAGGGAGGGCGTCATCCACATAATTTCTCTTCAGACAGACGCCGGCTTCCTCCTTCGCTCGGGTAATTCTTCTTCCTTTCCTCTTCTTAGTTGCATAAATACACATGCTCAAATGGATAATAAGCATGTTTAGATAATAAGCATGATAAACATAAAATTAAAATCTGAAATCAACAAAGAGAAGGGGAACACTAGGAGGTCATCCTGATGTTTTGCAGCAGCAACAACGCCATCTTTTATCCTTGTGAGTTGGGTTGACGTGCTGGAAGTAGGGAGTGCTCTCGGCGGTGGTGCTGGCCGGACGGAGTCTCCTTGGGTGGCCGAGTCAGACCGTCGAGGAGGTATGCAAATCAGGAATGTGAAGGGAGGCCAGGTCGGTGTTGCCATGGGTGGTGTTGCTGGCCAGACGTGGATCCACCATGGAAAGTAAAGACTGGTCGGCACCTGGGATGGTGCTGGTCGTCACCTTGATGGGGCAGTCGCCATGGCTGCTGGTCGGCCACCATGAATGGTGAAATTAAGGTCCCCATGAGGGTGTAGTCCGAGTTCCATGAGATAGCAACAGATAAAGATTGAATTGTTTGGGTTTTCCAATCGGATCAGTGGGGTAGATAAAAGATGGGGTCTGAAATTGGGTGAAAGGAAAAGAAGACATTTTGCATGCGAAGAAGAAGAAGCTATGGGAAAGAGAAGGACGTCGGGGAAGAAGAATGGCAGTTTTGTAAATATGGGATGACTCAATACGGTCGAGTTAAAAATAAATTACAAACCATGCACAGAGTGCAACCGGGGTCAAAGAATTGACTCAGTCCGACACGGGGTCGTATTATATGCGTAAATTGTGTAATGCATCGACATTGTTTTGGAGTAGTGATAGCCGCCCCATATAAAGGCTACGGTCGGGGTGAGAGAGGCATAGCGATTCCTCCATCGCACTGGAGTGCAGTGATAGCCTCCCCATAAAAGGCTACGACCAGGGTGTGTGAGGCACTGGCACTAGAATTGGTAGTCAGAGCTTCCCCACAAATGGGACGTAGCAATCACCTGAGTGCAGTGATAACTTCCCCACAAAAGGCTATGGCCGGGGTGTGCGAGGCACTGGCACTGGAGATGGTAGTGGTAGCGTCCCCACAAAAGGGCTACGGCCGGGGTGTCCGGATCATAGTGGATACCTCCTCCGCATTGTTTTGGAGTATAGTGGAATCGCTCCACCGCATATTAAAATGAACATAGGGAAACAGTGGAATGTACTTGACTTGTTTTATCTATTATACTCCTTAGTGTTGTAATCACTAACGCGGAATTGCCTCCGCAGGTTTGCAGATATGAAATTAGGTGATTGACAACCAAAGCATGGAGCAAAATAAATATGGGGACTACCTTTTTATTTATTTGAGAAATAAGTGTGGCTACTGGGATATGGTCCAAGACTGTTGGATCTTTATATATGTTTTTGTTAGAAATGCTAGACATATTTGCTAAATTGTGAGTAACAGCTAGCCAGCTAGGCCCACAATGTTGTAAAAAATGGCGGGTGGTTACAATATACGACATTTCTCCCATACCCATAGTCATTGCCGAGGCTGACCGAGGGTCAATCGGACAACCGACCCACCTTGGTCGACTCGTCGCTGATGCCAACGATCATTGTTGCCATTGCCATCTTGACCGCCATCACCATTTGGTCAGGCTTGCTGAGCAGGTGCCAACCCAAAGCCCCAATTGCTTTGCCGGAAAACTGCCAAAAAGCTGTCAAAAAATAGCCAAAAACTGCGAAAAAATTGGATTCGCTGAAATTTTCTTAATCTCCCCCCAAATTCATCCAGTCAAACCCGATCAAACTTTGGACGCCGTCGGGTGCTGAATTCAAGTTTCGAGGTGGGCAACGAAACCCTAATCGTCGTTGATTACTGATGACGCAAGGTATAATTAACTTTGATGTAATTTTTTAAAGGTGATAATTATTAGCACAACATGCTAGGATTGATAGATTGATGTGCTAACTATTTTATTGTAATAATTATACAAATTTGCTTGATTGAATTGTATTAAAATGAATGTGAAGGAGCTAATTAGGTAAATTAAGTATCGTAATCTAATGCAACGTAGCGTAAAAAATTTTATATGGATTGGGATTGATGTGAGTATGTATTGATGTGTGTGTGCTATAAGATGTGTGAATGCATCATAAGTGGTCATTAGCTTTTAGTTTGATATGTAGGTACGGAGTAGGAGCAAGCCGCCTAGGTGCGTAGAAAAGATTAGAGCTTTGACTAGGTATGTTTAGGACTCACTTCTGGTTTGGCTTCTATACTATAACGTATCTTGTTTTATCCGGTAAGGAGATGTGTCAAGTGGTCGATTTATTATATCCCACTCCACATGGGCCATTTAGTCGTATGAGATTTTCAGATTAATAACCCTCAAGGATGAGATCCCTCGAATTTGTTTTTGAAACTCAAATCCAGCTCATGATGCCTTCGAGCATATTATTATATTGAAATCCTTACCCAGGCCTCACGTTTTCAGTGAGCTGTGAGACCAGGGAAAATCGTCGACCTCATCTTGAGATAGGGAGTGTGTTTGTCAAAGTAGACTTTGGAATTGGTGAGCGTCTGTTCCATTATCGAGGGATCTTGATAACTCCAGCTTTGAGTTCCTAAAACCAGGAGAAGTGTGGAGTTTTGTGGGTACTACTATACAACGCATGTGTAGACTTGTGGTTTCAAAGGGTACTGAAGGAACACGCCTGAGAGTACTTGGCCTCTGTACTTAGGGTCAAGAGTGATACGAAAGATGTAGAGGGCTGAAAGGAAAGAGAATGATTTTTGGCGCAAGGGATAATTTGAAGTGGGCAATAAATGAGGATGAAATAGAAAGGGGACACTATCATGCGAGGTCGACAACTCCTAGTTCTTGCCCTTATGAGAGTTCTATGAGGAAGAGTAATGAGATTTTCATTCAATAGGATATATTAGTTTGTTATAAGTTATGTCTGGACTGGTAATGCTCTTTACTGACACCTTTTTATTATATATGTTAGTGAGAATTGCGAGGAATGAGCGCAGTTAGGGCTGTAAAGGAGTAGCATTGAAATTGTGCATGCATGTACTTGCTGAGTGTAATTGGTGTTGATAATGTGTGTTAAATTGTGGGAATGATGAATTTGAATTGCCATTCTATGAAGAGATATAAATGTTTTGCATGTGAATGAAATTGTGAATGGAAATGAAGAAGATGAGCTATGGAGTTTAGACTCGGCTCAGATGATGAGGAAAGTAATGATAAGTGAAATATAAAGGGAATGTTCTGTTTGGACTATGTTTTTTATTTTTATTGTTATAAATATATACTGCTTGCTATTGAGAAGGTGGTCCCTATTGCACTTTTATAGGAGACTCTCTGTTTTGTTTCAAAAATAGCTATTTCTTTTAAATCTTTTTGTTTGTTTGGTTTGTCTAATACATGATTGTATATCATAACATGCATGTAGGATAAGATTAGAACCCACACATCTCATTCATGCTTTACATGTTGCATCACCTTCTTGAGATGCCGAGGGTAGATCTAGGTCGGCTTAACCGAATCAAATAGCTTAGCGAACAGTTCGGTCGCTGATAATATTTTCGGGTTGGTTCACAGGTGAACCGAAATGGGGTATAATTAAGTGTTTAGAGTATAATTATCTCATAGACTTAAAATGATAATGATCAATTAATAATAACGACTAACTCATTCTAGAATGTTGTTGGCTAATAAATACATCGTGCAAGTGCACGTGTTAAATAAGTAATAGAGTGATGAGTAAGATATGAGTCCCATGAGGATTTATTGTCTTAACCTTAGTATAATATTTAAGGTATTTCTAGATTATAAGCACGTAGGAATAGAAATTATCAAATAACTAAGTAGATATAACAACTTTCTAACTAAAACACAAATTCAATGCAAATACTTGAAACTAACAACAGTAATGATGTAAAACCCCGGAAAAAATAATTAGGTTATTTTATTTAGGGTTTTATAAATCTTAAACGAACCATAAATAATATTTAATTAAAGAAATTCTTAAGAATCAATATCATTTATAACCCATTCGTATTCACTTAATAGTAAGTTTTTGACTTTTCATTATCACACAAATGATACAGTAATGAGTGATTACGTTCTTTTCTATAAAATTTAATGTAATGACTTCTTAAATTCCACACATATTAATAAAATTTAATATAATGACTTCTTGAATTCCACATATATTATTCTATATAAAGGAGAGTTCTATTGTTAAATAAAACATCCTCTTCATAGGCTGTGGGCACATTTGACACACAAAGGGGAAGACTTTAGGATTATTTGTTATAGTTGTGGGTTCTTCACCAAATTTTCAGGTCCGTATAATTATTTAAAATGTTGTATCGTCCGTATAATTATTTAAAATGTTGTAATGTCTGTATAATTATATAAAATGTTGTATTGTCGGTATAATTATTTAAAATGTTTTATTGTCCGTATCATTATTTAAAATGTTGTATTGTCCATATAATTATTTAAAATATTGTATTTTCCCTTGTGGACAACCTGGTCAACTTAAGCCCAAATTCGACCACCATGCACCGAGTGCAACCGGGGTCAAGGAATTGACTCAGTCTGACAGAGGTTATGCCATTCATAATCCAATAATGGACATGTCAGAATGGACCTGACAACCATAATACAATAAATTGGACATGACAGATTAGACTTGCTGGCCAATTACGAACATGGTGGATTAACCCATCAGCTAATAGATGGACATGGTGGACTGACCCATCAGCCAACTAATGGACATGGTGGATTGGACTCACTAGCCGATAACAAATATAGTGGATTGGACTCACCAGCCGATAACAGACATGGCAGATTGGACTTGCTAGCCCATAATAGACATGATGGACTGACGCATCAACCAATAAATTGGACATGGCAGATTGGACTTGCCAGCCGGTAATGGACATGATGGACTAACCCATCAGCCAATAAATTTGACATGGCAGATTGGACTTGCCAGCCAATTACGGACATAGTGGATTGGACTCACCAGCCGATAACGGACATGGTGGATTGGACCCACCAGCCGATAATGTACATGATGGACTGACCCATCAGCCAATAAATTGGACATGACAAATTGGACTCGCCAGCCAATTACGGACATGGTGGATTGGACTCACCAGCCGATAACGGGCATGGCGGATTGGACTCGCCAGCCAGTAATGGAAATGATGGACTGACCCATCAGCCAATAAATTGGACATGGAGGATTGGACTTGCCAGTCAATTACGGACATGGTGGACTGACCCATTAGCCAACTAACAGACATGGTGGATTGGACCCACCAGCCGACTAAAGGACATGGTGGATTGGACTCACCAGCCGATAACGGACATGGCGGATTGGACTCTCACCACCTGATAACGACATGGCGGATTGGACTCGCCAGCCGATAATGGATATGATGGATTGACCCATTAGCCAATAAATTGGACATGGCAGATTGGACTCACCAGCCAATTACGGACTGGTGGATTGGATTCACCAGCCGATAACAGACATGGCAGATTGGACTCACTGGCCGGTAATGGACATGATGGACTGACTCATCAGCCAATAAATTGGACATGGCGGATTGGACTCGCCAGCCAATTACGGACATGGTGGACTGACCCATCAACCAACTAATGGACATGATGGATTGGACTCACTAGCCGATAGCGGACATGGTGGATTGGACTCACTAGCCGATAACGGACATGGTGGATTGGACTCGCTAGCCTATAATGGACATGATGGACTAACCCATCAGCCAATAGATGGGCATGGTGGACTGACCCATCAGCCAACTAATAATCATGGTGGACTAAACCATAAGCTAATAAATGGACATGTTGGAATGGTCACAACAGCCATTATTATAGATAATGATAGGGAGTTTATGGACTTGTTTTATTTAATTATACGACTTAGTGTTTTTATCACTAACGCGGAATTGCCTCCGCAGAGTCGGGACAGCTGGACGACTCTATTATTGGACTATTCTTTTCTCGAGATTGTTTGCATGGCAGTGGGATTTTGGTTCGATACATGGGACTTGGATTATTCTGAGCATTTATATATTAAATTTATTGTTGTGGAATTATTAAAAATCTTGAAAATTAATAGGAAATTAATTTATGAGATACTTCGTTTCATATAGTAACACTTGGCTCGTGGCTCGGAACGGGCAGGTTGTTACAAATCATAGTATGTTAAACTAAATACTCCATGATTAAACTGATGAACTTCTTTCTAATGAATATGGGACTTGGGATGGTTAACTTCATTTAATTTATTTTGTGGAGTAAAATTATTAATTCTGTCTAATTGTTTATGACGTGTGTTAATATTCAAGGAAATAATCATATGTATAAAGGGTTTTCGCTACATATTACAATCTACATCCTTTGTCTAATTCCACTTGTTTGTGAAAAAAAAATTGGTGCATTACGAATAACTCCCCTATCTAGATATTTATGAAATTAAGTGTATGTCTACCTAAAACTCATAAAATATTTCAATCAATGGCATCATGAAATTCCTATATATAAGCAAATTCAAATCTCTTGATCTTGCAATGGCTAGTTACGCCTTTGAAGCATTAAGAATAGATGTGAAATAATCAACTCATAATCATGCACAATGAGATAGATAATAAATCTTTACATTTCTACTAAGATTCATTGTTCATCCCAGATCTATACAAAATTATCCCATGGAAGATTTAAGAAACATCATTGAGTTCGCTCTGACCTTTGCTTGAATCTTCTCTCAAGCTTCGTTCTCTTCCTTGTAGCTTGATAGTACGATGACTTCTTCCCAAACTTAAAGAGCTTGCCATTTCACAATCAAAGCAGTGAATAATGGGGAAGTTAGGTTTGGAAGAAGAAAAAGATCCCTAAAATAGTTCTCTAATTAGCTCTCCAAACACTATCTCTCCTAACCTCTCCTTTATTGTGAGTAAGTAGTAGAATGTATATGAGAGTGAGCCTCATGGTAACTTTCTTGAAACTTCCTAACAACTTCTTACTCCCAAATTATTACTTAAATGATCATTTATTATTACCCACATGCGAGGTGTAATTCGTTCATGGGGGGCAATACGTTTATCCTCAATATGTTTGTTCGGAGCGTAGTGGAGTTGGTGAGATGTATTCCTTAGAACATCAATATTGGATCATATGGAAATGCTCCACGCAAGCATTTGTTAGAATTGGGTCTATTCTTAAACAGCTTCATCTTCAATAATTGTGCCTAATAGAATCATCTGATGGCTCCAATTGTTGGGCGTGGTGTGATTAGGTAAAACTGTCCAGCAACCAATCATATGCGCATATTTGTAGGCTGACACATTGCAGGAATGTCCCCCTTGATAGATTCTACATGTGGTCCATCCCAGGATAAGTGGGTGCAGTCTTTGTCTTTGATTTTTCTTGTAGTTTGCTCTTGAGAATTAAGGCATGCGAAGTATAGCAACCAAGTCATACACATGAAGGGATAAATGCTTGCCCTTGCAAAAATGTTATATTTGATCAAAAAAGACATATAAATGCTGGAATTTTATATTTGATTAATCTTCATTAAAACTTAGTATATTAACTAATCTAACTATAAAAAAAGTTAAATGCTTAGAAAATAGACTTAGATCAAATAAAATAATAACTCTAATTGAGAGTTATCAAAGGTCAACCTCTTATTGGTCATAGGTTGCATGATGTGAGCATCATGAACCAAAGCATTGCATCATGGCATCTTGCATGTTTTGGACTACCTCTTGTGTAAGTTTGGGGTAATTAAGATTCATTTCCTACAAGGGAAGAGCTTGAAGAATCGAAGAGATGGAGATCTACACGGCAAGCTTGAGGAAATCTTTTTTAGGTTTGACACCAACTACTTAGGGAGTTCACAATACATTGGAGTTGTCTTCATCAAGCAAGGTCTCAATAAAGTGCTCAATCTTGTTTTGATGTGATAAGTTCTCAAACTCTCTAAGTATGATCATAAGAGTCCATGCTACATTAAAGGTGTAATGATCTTAATTCTAACATGCATGCTTCCTATTAAGGTTGTTACATGCGTCATCATCGTAACAAGCATGTACAATGTAAATAAAATATAATTCAGGATTTATATCTTATATCAAAATACGAATTAGCGAAATAATATTACTATAAGTCAATTGATCATGTTCTAGAAATATCACTATTACATAAGCCTTCAGATTCAAACATATACTATTCATACAATGACCATCTCAACAAAGTCCTCAAATAAAATATACGAAAATAATAAAATATATGAAAACAATAAAATAAAATTAAGACTAATGCTGAGAGTCTCCATCCTAGAGCTCATACGCTCGTGTACCTACGTACAAACAAACTTATCCACTCAGTATCTCATATAAGGTACTGAGTTCACTACTTACATGTATAGCAAACAATAATAAGTAAATAAGATTAATCTCAATCGGTTAAACATGATAATCTCGAATAAATATCAATCAAGTATAACTTAAATAGGCATTATCATTAACATAAAATGTATAGCAATTTAATTAACATAAAAAAATAACTCATGCAACTTGGTTATCCATCCTTGACACTTAGTTAAATTTCACCCTTGTGACTAATTAGTTAGTTTGATAGTTTATATCTAAGGCTTTTGGAAAACTATAATACTAAGTTAATTGCATTAAATAGAAAACACATAATTAAATACCTATTCAACTAACTAGTTAGTCTTAGTATATAACTATGAAAACTATTAATTTCTTCTTCTTTATAATCTCTAGAGAGTCGGCTCCTTGAAACTTATGAAAGCATTGTAAAAACTAGCTTAGTTCCTTAATCAAACTAGGTCGACTTCACTAAGAAAAACTAAATTAGGTACTGGCCTTTTGATCCCTAGGGTTCATGCATTAATAGTTTAAAACATAACATGTCAAAATCAAGGATACTAGCTATACACCAATGGTGTATATAGGTACATGAATGTCTAGATGGTTGGTTTATTCTAGATAACCATACACCTAGGCGTGTTCGTGAGCTCTACATCTAATACCTATGGAAGAGTGGTAGCATTTGAAAAAACCCAAATGGTAAACCTGAAGTGATTAGGTGTGCCATTAAGATAATGGCCTGGGATGCTGGGCTAACGGTCCCTACTTAAGGGATATGTGTCGTATCCTCTGGCATAACACATCTATTGAAATGGTTAACATGGCGTACTTTGGTATGTGAAGAAAAATTGAAAACTAGTACCTAAGCACTTACATTATAAAATACATATGACATGTTGATTAAACATAACATAAAAGGATTAAATATTCAATGAATTACATAAAGTAGAGGATTATAAAACTCCCCAAACAGTGACTAAACATGGACCTGATCAACTAGCTGACGAGTTTTAACCCTTAGCTACCCGAATTGTTACAACTCTAGATGATAATTAACATGTATTACAATTTAGACTAGTTTACTAATGTCTATATGATATGATATGACATGCATGATGATTACAATCACATACAACACATTACAAACATAATCAATATGTTAATATCATTATACAAATATCATAGAGTAATTACATAATCATAAACATAGCATATATCAATCATCTTTATCAAATAAACATAAAAAAGTCAAGTTAAGTATGAGTGTGGTGGCTTCAATAGCCTTGGCTTTGAGAGCTGTGGCATGGGGCCTCATCGGCTATTTTTTAACTTTAGTGAGTCCCGCAATGCTGATAACCAAGAAGGTCAATGTTGTGGAGCTTGGCACGCGATTTCCAATTTTAGTGAAGGTCATGACACTGCATCGCGCTGCCTTCTTCTTCTCTATCCTAGCGTTGTGACATTGTAGGTCAATGCCGTGGCACCAGTATTAGGGTTTCTAATCCGAATTTCTTTATCTATTTTGTTTAATGTCTGATTTATATCAAACAAAAATAAGATTTTCATACTCTCTGAATAACAAAACATTGGTTGTAGCAGGTTTTTAATCTAACATGATTTAACCTATTTTTTCATGATTTTTAAAAAAGAAAGATTAAAACAATGGTGAACATGTTCTAAACTTGTACTTTTTCAACTTGATTCTAGAACTTAGATAAATCATGAGAATTACGTGTAAAACTTATTCACAGAGATTCTAAACATGAATTAATAGCTAAAACATCGTTTTAACAAGTTACGCAAACATAGAACTTGAAAACACACATGTAGATAGCATAGAATATTAAAAAAATATGTAATATGATCATCATGCATGAATCTATACAATTAACATGTTTTAGTTGAGATTACAAACCTCTTCTTCAATAAAAAAGCCTAAAATTTTGCACCAAACAACTCTTCCCATGATCACCCCAACAAGTAGAGAGAGGTGGTGATCTAGAGAGAGAAGGTTGAGAGAGGGCGTGTGAGAGAGAGAAGATGCTAGAGAGAGAGGGCAGCTAGGTTCCAATTTGCAAATAATGCAAGCTGTCCTCCTATGTCCTCCTTATATATGTATGGGCCTTCTACACGCATTAGAACCTCCTCCTGGCATTATAACCTCCTCCTACGATTCTCTATGGACTAATCTAGCCTTAACCCTCCTACACAAATAGCATAAGTGGACAAACCAATCCACATCGAATGACCGACTCTTACCATAGGTAAAAATTTGACTGTTAAACAACTAATAATGCTATACTTCTGCTTAAATCACTTGATCCTGTAAATAAGTGCCTAAGCCGACACATTAGACTCAAAAACTTATCAAACTAACCATTGAGTATATGGAATTGATTCACATGTAAATATGTCCATCTTGTCCACCAAAGGTAGAAGCTTGTCTGATAACGAATTTATAGAGATTTCTATTGATCACTTGTCCCCTTTCATAACTGAGCATTAGACAAAGATTCTACTTAGCCAAACTCGATATAATTAACACATAATTATATAATTCGATGTATCTTTCATTAGTTTAGACTAACTTATACAAAAATCAAATTTTATGTGCTAAAAAAATAAAGAGTTGCAATGGCTATATCCTACTAAAAGGAAGGGAAATTAACTAAGTAATATTGGGAAATATACTAGATATTACCAAAGGAACTAAGATCATGAAGTGTCCAAGTGAAGAAGAAGTCCAAGCAACTAAGTGAAAACTTCAAGATTGAATAAACAAATGATGTGTTGAAGTGGAGGAGACACTTCGGTTAGGACTTTGGTAAGGCCGACGTTCAATTAGGTTGGCAACCAAAGACCTAAGGCTTGGTGAGAAGCTATAAAGTAATAGACTTTGGTCACCCTTCGGTCAAGCTTTTGGCAACCAAAGTACGAAGATTTGAAGATAAAGCCGTGAAGTGTCAAAGTTTGATAGACCTTTAGTAATGCATTCAGTTACCGAAATGATCTTGGTCAATACTTCGAAAACCGATCGTAGACATTGAAAGCTCACATGAGATTGGTGAAAGTTAAGGAGATTGTTCAGCAAATGATCGGTCGAGGGTTTGGCAACCAAAGATGGGGTTTGGAATTGTAACGACCCGGCCTAAAGTGCAACGTAATGGGCCTAAGTCATTTCTTCAAAATGGTTAACTCAAGTTAAAAATCTATAGTCCATTTTTACTTATAAATAAGATCTTCTCATAGTAGGTGTTAGATGTGGGACTAAGTTGAGGGATCTCACAACCCACCCACCTTTAGGAAATTTCGTCCCCAAAATACCTATACTTGGCCCGTTGCTAGCACCAGCCCACGACCTTTCTGGCCTGTGACCGGCAGTTTAGCCAACATCCCTAGTCCAGCCCGTTGCTAGCCCCAACCCACGACCTTTCTGGCCTGTGACCGGCAGCGTAGCCAACATCCCTAGTCCAGCCCACCATCTCAACATGGAACCAGGTTGCTCTGATACCACCTGTAACAACCTGCCATTTTTCACGATATTGTGGGTTGTGTAGATCCCTCAACTTAGTCCCCCATTTAATAATTGTGAGATCCCTCAACTTACTCCCACATCTAATACCTACTGGGAGAAGATCCTGCTTATAAGTGAGAATGAACTCTAAATCTTTAACTTGGATTAACCATTTTAAAGAAATGACTTAGGCCCATTACGTTGCACTTTGGGCTGGGTTGTTACAGGTGGTATCAGAGCCAACCTGGTTCCGTGTTAGATGATGGGCTGGACTAGAGACGTTGGCTAGGCTACCGGTCACAGGCCAGAAAGGTCGTGGGCTGTGGCTAGCAATGGGCTAGACTAGGAACGTTGGCTAGGCTGCCGGCCACGGGCCAGAAAGGTCGTGGGCTAGGGCCAGCAACGGCCCAAGTATAGGCATTTCGGGGACGAAATTTCCTAAGGTCGCTGGATTGTGAGATCCCTCAACTTAATCCCACATCTAATACCTACTGGGAGAAGATCCTGTTTATAAGTGAGAATGGACAATATACCTTTAACTTGGGTTAACCATTTTAAAGAAATGACTTAGGCCCATTATATTGCACTTTGGGCCGGGTCGTTACAGGAACCAGGGTTTGGGAAACCTCTAGGCTGGCATGGCGTTAGGAATCTAAAGTTGAGGAAACTTCTGTCAGGCTTTGGTCGCAGGTTCTATGGCCAAAGCTAACGTGATTATTTTTAAGTAAACATTCTATTGGTGGTTGGTCAATCATTTGGTAGCCGATCATTGTGGAAAAGTTGTCAAACTAGCCGTTGGAAAAAGAAAAAAGGAAGGTTCAAATCCCAATGGCTCCTATTTTGGGAGAAGCTATGGAAGCCTATAAATAGAGCCTTGGTGGAGAATTTTTGACACGCCCTAGATAATTTGAAGCCCTAGACTCTCTTCGATCAATTTGAAAGCTCAAGCTTGTGTTAGGATTGACTTTACCTATTAGCTTGTATTCCTAAGTGATTGATTGTGTACCAAGGATAGATCTTGTATATGTGAGGTGTAGCTCAAGTGTAATTGAATTGGTTTGTAAACTCCTCAAGAGGTGTAGCTCAAGTGTTTTTGAATTGGTTTGTAAACTCCCTAGGTGTGAGGAGTATGTATGAGCATCTTGCCTAGAGGAGGAGGGTGCTTGGAGAGAATATTCCCTTGGCTCAAAATGTGAGCTTGTGAAGGGAGGTGTAATTTCAAGGTGGTTACTCCAAGGGTGTTTGGAGTTAATTGTAAGATTCCTTGGCACATAATAGGAGCTTAAGAATGAAGGCTTGTAGTTTGCAAAGTTTCTTGGCATTCAGCACTTGAGGTGGAAGGCTTTTTGCAGGCTCCTACATGGTCCTAACTACAAGCTTCCTTGGCGCTTGAGGGATGCTTGAGAAGGAAGTTTTGTGAGCATCAGGTTCCTTGGCACTTAGTGCTTGTGAAGGAGGCCTTGTTGGTTGTAAATTGTACAAGTTGGTTGCCAAAGTAAAGCTACAAATATTTACTCACCAAAGGATTTGGAGGGTTAGAAGAGATAAGTACAAGTTTTAACCTCTTAAAAAATTATTGTCTTCTCTCTTCCCTTCTCTCTTTGTGTGTTTGTTTTAAATTAAATTCATTTGCATTAGTGCACTTCACTTAGCCCTTTGTGTTTGACTTGTTCACTTTAGGGTGCTAAGTGAATCAAGCTCAAGGCCACCTTACTATTTCTATGGTTTGAAAAATTCACCAATACAAATAGCAGAGTAGAATTGTAACATCCCAAAGTTGCTATAGGAAGGAAACTAGCGTGGGTGTTACTCGGTAAATCAATTGAGCAAATTTTCAATTTTATTTAATGATGAATGTTATCAAAGAATACTGCTGAAAAGTGTGACAAAACCTGATATAATCCTCAAGATCTTTAAATCAACCTGATGTCTCAGTGTTAAAAATTAGTAATCAGTAATTCAAATGACAATGTATACAGTAAAATAATACATAAAAATTCATGTAATGTAATAATGTAGAAGCCATAGCCACCAATATCTAAGTGAAGTAAAGCACTCACATGGCGACTCTAGCTTCTTAGCAGGATACAAAACCTACACATTTTAAAAACAAAGCGTCAATGCCAAATGTTACTAGTCCTCACGTAAGTAATGTAAAAATTGGTGAGTTGCATACAACTCATAGTATAAAAACCAAACGTGCATACCTTCCCAAGGATGATATACATAAGGGCATCAAAAAACTTACTAGACCATGACTAGCATTAGCCACAATACTCTAACATTGCAGAGTAGCAGAGTATCAACTAGTATAACATTATAGTATGAACAGTTTACCGGTTCAACACAGAAGAGAAGAGTAATCCCTGAATATTAATAGTAGAAGTAAGAGAGTTTTATATCCTCTAGAGCGCATACTGAGAGGGACCAGACCATATGGGTCAACACTGCAGTAAGAACATATCATAATCCTTGGAAACACCATCATGGTCCCTTGACATCAGCCAATAGGTATAACAGTAACAATAAGTACCTAAAACACTTAGTACCTGACAGTCACTCAACAACAGTAACAACACCTGGGCATTCAGCTAGCAGGTATGACAGCAACAATAAGGACAGTAACAGTATCAGTACAAAAATAGTAGGAAGAACAATGACAATGACAATATCATTAACAGTAAAAGTAACAATATAATTACAATTGCAATATCAGTATCGGCAATAGTGACACTACCATTACAGTAACAACAACAATAATAATCATGACAGTGATAAGAGTAACAGTAACGATAATGGTAACATCACCTTTAATAATAACGATAACAATAACAGTAACAACCTAAACGGCAACGATAATGGTAACTGTTGGTAACAATATCGATAACAACAATGATAATGATGATAACAGCACCAATGACATGACAAAGATAACAGTAAGAATCATGGTAACAGTATCGGTAACAATGATAGTAATTGTACAATATCAGTGAAGGGAACAATAATTTCAACAGTTTAATAACACAATGATGTGAGATTTAATGAACTTTGCATGTTTGGTGCAAACCACAATATGCTATTCATTTAACAGTAAATAGATGAGACCAATGGTATTCCAGCTCCTAACGATTAGTCAGCATCAACAAGCGACTCTACAAGCCCAGTCAAATACCTAACTCAATCACAGTCAAATAAGATATGTAATACATGTTGTGAAGTGCATGGTGGTCTTAATAGTCATAAGAATGAAACAATTCAAATAATTCGATTAATCAGTCCATAGTCAAGCACAGTCAAAATTGTCAATCAAAAATAGACAGTGTCAAAATAGTCGGTTAACTCAACCAAAATAGTCGAGAGTCAGTGAAACAGTTAAACAATCAGTCGGTTATACAAAAAACATTTTAACTCAAAGTCATAGTCAATCAACCATTTAAACAATCGAAGAGGCAATCATATGGAATATCAAACTCTTAGATGATCCGTAGTCAATCAATTAAAAGAGTGAAAGCAGGTAAAACAATTATCTTGTCAAAAATGTAAGACTCAACATACACGAGCCAAATAAATGGTACATAAAATACCGCCATCCAAAATTATACTCGGAACAGTGAATTAGGTATTAAGCAATGCTCAGTGGGACATTAAAAGCTTACAAAAATTTTCAAAATTTAAATCTGATCATAAGCCAATTCAATATACAAAAATATCAATTTAGTAATCATAAAATACAATAAAATAATCAATCGGTCAGAAGAACATAATCAGATCACAAAATATCCAACTAAGTGATATCCATGTCCGTATTAATCAGATAACAAAAAATATACCTCGTGCGGTTCAAAAATGGTCGAAAACGAAGATGAAACACTCGAATTCAAGTGAAACCAACTTGGGTCCGGGTCGGTCAATGGGTCGGCAAACGGGTCGAACCATGACCCAGCCGTGACCGGGTCAAAAACTTTGGCTTGACAGCGCCTGACACCGGAAACATAGCCAGAGGAGGAACTCCGGCGCGGCGGAGCACAGTGACAGTCGAAAAAGCTCGGTGGCAGGACGGTAATCACGCCGGCTGTGGTGGCAACTTAAACCGTGGTCGGAGGTTGCCGAAATGAAGCCCAAAAGGTGGCTCGCCGGCAGTGTAATCGCTCGGGCGATCGGCAGCCCCCCAAGGCCAGCCGGTGGTCGGGATCGGTAGCCCTCAGAACGGTGAAGGTGTCGGGGTTATTGGTGGTGGAAACAGTGACCACGGCCATCAGGAATTCAGCCCGAAAACTGGCGGGCTACAGCGGCGACGACTGTCGTCAACGGCCAATCGGGTCCATCGAGGGTCCTAATCCGTAGAATCGGTGACGACAGTCACAAAGGTGGTAACGGCACCAGTGATTGAAGCTCTGGGTGGCCGGAATTGGCCTTGAAGGGTGACCGCCAAAAAACGATCGAGGAGGCGCCGGCGAATATCCCGGCAATGGTGGCAGTCGGGGTCAGTGGTAATCGATCCGTTGTGACACAACGGGGGCCAGGACGACAGCGGCGGTGCATGAGTGGCCACAAGAGGTGCGGCCATGGATGGCAGGGCTCATCGTGGTCGACAGCCGGCGCAACGGAGAGTAGATCAGCAATAGCGGCATTGCCAGTGCCGTCCTACCAGCGGCGTATTGTCAGTTGGGAATCTCCCACAACCCAGGGTTGCTGGGGGAGGAAAACAGATGAATAAAGTCGGTTGAGGGAGGGGTAAAATGCTAATTTCAATCCGCTGAGGTGCCTTCCTGTCTCTTGACATGTGTCGGTGGGGACTGCGTGTCAAGTCACCGTCGTCCGATGAAAGCTATAAGGGTTAATTACCATCGGAACACTTACAGCGAGAGAAATCAAAGTCGTGACCCGAACAGTCACATGGATACTCTATTGTTCTGAAATCGTAATAAATTATAAATAGTCCGCACCTCATGTCGATCAATGTGCACATTATAAGTATTTTAAAAATTCTAAAAAATGGCATACATTTTCGGTGATAGCAAACACGTCAATCAGCCCACAATAAACAATTTAGTAAAAATTACAATATAAATATTAATCAGATAATCAAATACTGATAATATTCAATTAATAAGTCAACAAACTTGGATCAAACCAAACTAAATACTTGAGTTAATAGGAAAAAAATTTTGGGCAAAGCTCAAATTTTATAAACTCTTTTCTTTAAGAAATTTTATCCTCTTATATTAACGAGGCTATTACAATGGACAAGAACATCTATAACAATAACAATAAGAGGAACAATATTAATAACAATAAAGACAATAACAAAGCGGTTACAACAAAAGTGATAGTAACTAACTATATAATATTAGTATCAATGATAATAACAATACAATACAATATCAGTGACAACAATATTAATAATAGTAATAGTATCGATAACGGTATTAATATTAGTAATGATATCTGTATGAAGATTTGCATTAGTAATGTTAATGATAACAATAACAATAATAACAATAGTTGAGGGACATATCAATAAGTAGGAAGAATAGCACAGTATACAGTGTCAATACAGCAGACAATAATAATATACGATGACAAAACGTGTACAATAATCTTATATCGGTCAATACAGAATTCAGACAATGAGGATTACAAAATAGGTCAAGTCGTGAATCACATATCCCATGGTAATGGGTCATCTATCTTGCTACAACTAGACTTAGGGCTGTTTAGATGGTCAGAGGACCCGATCATAAACTACAATTGTGCAAAAGAGTATGTTTTCATAAAAACCAGCGAGTACAACCCACCTAAAAAAACTCAATATTAGTACCTACAATCCGCGGTCAAATAGATTACATCAATCAACCTAAGTTCTTAAAAGGGAAACCTTACAGTGCGTAACAATAATAACACACTCAGTAAATAGTCTAAATCAATAAATGGCATAGGGATGGTCAAGATCAATCCCTACCAAAACCACCTGCCATGCTACAGAATGGCATGTGTCAAAGCCTTATATCAGTAGCATATCCGATAAGTAACTAGATTAGAAGTCGGACTGAGGACAACCACAACAATTATGGTACCCTATTTTGATACAACCTCTCCGTTAAATCCAGTCATACATTGTGTACATTATCCAGGATTCAATAATCGAAGTTAACCAAGGGAACACGGGGGTTAAAAGTATAGTGACAATGTAATTTAAATATTTAAGATCAGTCTCACATCTTAGTCTCAATCGCGTCTACCCAATCAACTAGGGCATCTATAGTTGAAAGTCAACTCAGCATTAGCTCAGATGATCAAATCATCGAGCAGCAGCAAATATATCCAATACTCAAAATAAGTAGGGAGTATTATCATATCAATATCTATATTACACTCGCAAAACAGTCAATTTCAAAAAGAAATTGTACCTACTAGAGTGATATTATAAACCTGTGACCCGGGTTATAGTCTAAAAGGGCCGATTTGACCGTTATTTTTGAACGGGTCAATTTGACCGTTATTTTTAAACGGGTCGATTTGAAAATACGTATACTCGAGCCGAGGCCACTATCGTGTTATGAACTATGAAAGTTATGTGTGACAAAATATATTATGATAATGTAAATAAGATAGCAGGAGAATGAGTTACCATAATATATAAAACTATGCCAAAATTTTCTTTATTTATTTTAATAAAATCAAAGAACTATTTTTTGGCCAAATAACGTATTAGAACATGTTACAGGCAGTTTGAGTGGGTTATTAGTTATAGAACATGTCATTGATGTGTATTATATTTTTATGGGTTTTTTATTATTACAGGTTAGTATTATTTTTGACTCGAATTAGAGTCGAGTCAAGTTTTAATTACAAGATAGTATTCATTTTTCTCACTCACCATTCGTTTTTCTCACTTCACCATTCGTTTTTCTCACCCTGACATCTATATATTGCAGACTTCTGACACTTTCATCGTTCATCATTCTCACCCAACTTCCTTCTTCTTTTTCGTCCTTCTCTCTTCCCAACAATCCTCGCTCAAGCCGGCCACAAGTCTATACCACTCATCTTTCCATTTGTACCACTCATATTTATTCGGCTTTTTATTGATTATAATGCATGTTTATATGATTACATATTATGATTAATGATATATTTATTTATTAATATTAGTCTTATTTATGTTTACTAAATTGTGTGTGTGTGTGTGTTATGTATGTGCGTGTGTGTGTATGTGTGTATATATATATATATATATATATATATATATATATATATATATATATATATATATTTGTTTATTCGCGTATAGTTATTATTTATTTGTATTTAAATATGTATTCATGTATTATATAACTATGATATTATTATTATTCATGATTAATGAGTATTAACTAATCATTTATTTATTTATTTATTGAATTATTATTTATTTATTTATTACTTATTTAGTTATTTATATGTTTACTAACACGAATATATATAATATTTACTTGTGTTTACCCATGTATTCATATTGTATAATTATATTATTATTTTATGATTAGAGTATTATTTATGTTCATGTATTTTTTATTATCTAATTTTCTATGAGTGTATTTCCTTGTTTATTTATTTATTTATTATTTATTTATTATTATTATACCTCAATTTGTGTGCTATGTGTTTAATTATAGGTTTGCTAGCACTATTTTCTTTATTATGTTGCATTGATGATACGAGCACAAACCATGAGCATCATTATATAGAGACATCAATATTTTACTTAGTAGTGAGTTTCGATGTACGTCACAAAATTTGGACTCGCCGTAGATATATCGATGCGCTTGGAGCTTGGACCACAAGTCTGTAAGATTCTCCTTTTACTCGACTCGACTCCTTGTGTGTCGAGTTTAATCATGTTTTAAACATAAGATGACATCGGCAGTGTTTTATCGGATCCGTGTTGGGCCATTTAGCCGTGTTTTCTACGCATATTTAATAAAACTACATGGATGAGATTCCTTGTTGATTTTCGAACTAAAGTTCCAAAAATATATAACACAAGTCTCTTCCTTAAACCTATTATATAAGTACGCACATTTTTACGGATTTCACGAATAAGAGATTGAATGGTCTGGAGATATGTATGGACCACACTAGTACTCCTTCAAACCTTG
This sequence comes from Piper betle, assembly GCA_033002965.1. Lineage (NCBI taxonomy): Eukaryota > Viridiplantae > Streptophyta > Magnoliopsida > Piperales > Piperaceae > Piper > Piper betle. The sequence goes on from JAURVB010012993.1 coordinate 27,002, forward strand.
AGGTAATGTTGCGAATAAGAGTACTGCATAACACAGTATATTTCCAGAATTATGGCACTAACATAATCGTTCCTTTTTCCACTTGAGTATAATGACGAGTGTAATATAGAGGATGTGAGGGCCTAAGCGTTGTATGCATGAAGATGAATATTAGCCGTGCATGCGAGCTGACACTTGTTTAAGTATCTTTGCTTACCTCCTAGTGTGAGACAATTCTGAAGTTCCATAAGTTTTCGTGGGTAATGTAATAACCATTTTGCCAGTTTGTACTAGCTATTTTTCGGACCAGTAACACCCGTTACTGATGTTTTTTATATAATATATATAAGTCTTGCAAATATTGAGTCAACTTTAGTGGGAGGACAGATAAATGCTACATACACTTGAGCTCAGCGTAAGTATTTTCTTTCTTACTTTTATTTATTTTTGATGTGTTTTGACACTTATTTAATCATGTCTTCCATTCTCATGACACCAAGTGAGTTGTTTGGGTTTATATTATCAATCGAGTTTAACCGATTAACAACTTTAAACATGACTTGACTCGATCGTAACACTTCTATTCTGTTCTTTGGTGAACCGAAATTGAGGTGTTGTAGGTGAGCTACATACAACTCATATATACAAACCATATGTACATACCGTCCCAAGGATGACGTACATAAGGGCATCACAAGGCTTACCTGACCAAGGCAAGCATTAGCCACAGTCCTCTATGAATACTTTAGTAACACATACAATGCCCACCAAGATAACATTACAATATGAACAGTATAGTAGTTCGGCATAGAACAGTATAGCAATCCTTGGATATTATCATCAATAGGGGTAAAAGAGTAATATGTCCTCTAGTGCGCATACTTAAAGGGACAGTACACACAATCGTGTAGTACATATCATCTCTATAGTCCCTAGAAACACCTGAGGATTCCCAAACATCACTCAATAGGTATACCAATAACGATAACTATCTGGACTTTTAGTCAATAGGTAGAACAATAATAGTAAGTATTTGGACATTCAGTCAATAGGTATAACAGTAATATTAAGTACCTCGATATTTAATCAATAGGTATAATAGTAATAGTAAGGACAGTAACAATAACAATGACAGTGACAATATCAATAATAGTAGCAATAACAATATCAAAGTCATTAATAGTACAATGACAATTGCAATATCAATATTAGTAATACTGTCACTAATAGTGCAGTAACAATAAAGGTAATTATCACGACAACGATAACAGTAATAGTAACAATAACATCACCTTTAACAATAATAATAACAATAGCAATATAGAATGATAACAATAACGGTAATGACAATGCAAATGATAATGATAATGGTAACCATAGCGGTAATGATATCAATAACAACTACGATAATGATAACGACAGTGCCAATGGTGCGAAAATGATAGCGTTAACAGTCATGGTAATTGTATCGGTAACAATGATAATAACAGTACGATGTCAATAACACTAACCATAATTTCAATAGTTTAAAGCCCAATAATGTGAGATTCAATGAACTCTACATGATTGGTGTAAACTACAATACAGTATTCATTTTGTAAAACCCGTAACTCAAGTCAGAGTTTACTAGAGCGAACAAATTGGTTCAATTGTCGATTCGAGTCGAGTAAGTTTTATGAACCGCGTGCTGAGTCGAGGATAGCCTTGAGTTATGAGTGATGAGGGTCAAGCGTACCTGAATATATGATGATAACATCATAAAGATGGCGAGAAATGAGTTATCAGAATATATGAAAGTATGCAGTATTTTTCTTTTTTATGTATTTGATCATAGAAATAGTTTTAGGCCGAATAACACATTAGGACGTGTTATAGGGTAGTTTGGTTGGGTTATGAGTTATAGAACATTTCATTGTCTGCTATGGTTTGTAATATATTTTATGGGATTTTCCCATATTTTTCTAGATTTTTTAAAAGATTTATTACATGATAGTTATTATTTTTGACTTGAGTAGGTCGACTCAATACATATTTACGAGTTTTCCACCGAAGTATTTCTTCTCCCTCCCGATACTTCTCTTCCTAACCCCTAAACCCTTGCTGCCCCTGTGTTTGTCGCCGCCACCGTCGTCAACGCTGCATTGCCACCGATCGACGCCGTTCCCCCTGCCGCGCTGTAGCTGTGCCGCCCTGAGCAACCCTGGCCACAGTCTCGCCGCCATGATGCCGGAATCTCCCCACAAAACTGTCTCGCTGCCCTAGGCTGCACCGCTGCAACAGTGATGTTGATGACCACTCCCTTGACCTCCCCAACATTTCCCCCTCCCTAGCGCCGTCGCCGAGGCTAGCGGTGGGTCCAATTGGACCGACCGACCTCCTCAGTCGAACTCATCACCGCTGTTGGCGATCATCACCACTACTACCATCCTCACCGTCACCACCATTGGATCGAGCTGGTCGAGTTGGTGCCAATGGTACCCTATACCACTACCATTCTGTCAGTCAGCGGAAAACAGTCAGAATCCGCTAGAAAACTGTCGGAACCTACCAAAAAACTAGATTCGTTGGAATTCGCTGGATTTTCTGCCGAGTTCACCAGTCGAATCTGATCGAACTTCAGATGCCACTGAGCACCAAATTTGAGCTCCGAGACGCGCAACAAAACCCTAGCTGTTATTGATTACCGACGATGCGAGGTATAATTAGCTCCAATTTAATTATTTATAATTGATATTTATTAGCACATCATGCTAAGATTGATTAATTGTTGTGATGAATGCCTGATTATAGTTGAAGTGATGATTTGCTTGATTTGATTGATAGTGAGTGATTATTAGTGATCTAATTAAGTAAAGTAAATCTGAGCATGACAACTGTCTACAACGTAACATAGAAAAACATAACAAAATTGGTATGAATAGGATGAGTTAGAGTATAATTGTTTGACTGTTGATGGATGTTGTTTGTATTGGTGTGTGTTGATCATGATGAGTTTGATGCATCATTCAGTTTGCGACTGTGAGCTTTTAGATTTGATGTATAGGGACGGAGCAGGAGCTCATTGCCTAGGCACGAGGACATGCTTGGAGCTATTGCCAAGTCCATTAGGACTCGCTTTCGGTTTTATCTCATACTCCATTGTGTTTTTTAGAGGTATGAGGATGTGTGAAGTGGTGGATTTACTGTCGTTGCACGTTACTTTCAGATTAATAACCCTCGAGGATGAGATCCCTCAAGTTTTTCAAAACTTAGATCTAGCTCACGATGCCTTCAGGCCTATTATATAAATCCCTAACCATACCTATATGCATGTGATTTTTGCATTTTCAGTAAGAGATAGAATGAGGGAAATTTGATGACCAGTACTACGCGAGCGGCCACATGCTAGTCGATAGCGGGTTTGGAACTAGTGAGCATTCACTCCATTCCCTCAGGATCTTAACCACTTCACCTTTGAGTTCCTCAAACCTGGAGAAGTATGGAGGTTTACGGGTACTATTGTGCAGCACATGTCTACACTTGTAGTATAAAAGGGTACTAAATGTGCATGTCTAAGAGTGCTCAGCCCTTGTACTCAAGGCCAGGAGTAATACAGTGGATGTAGAGGGTTGAGATGAAAAAGAATGATTTTCACGCACAAAGTGATAGTTTAAATGGCCTAGGAAAGAGAATGTTTTGTAAAGGGGACGCTTCCGCCCGACGGCAATGGCTCCCATTACTGCCCTTGTGAGAGTTCTTAAGGAAGTGTAAGAGATTTTTATTCAACAGGAGGGTTAGCTCTCCTATGTCAGATTGATATTAGTTATTTGCTGGACCGGTAACACTAGTTACCGATGATTTTCTATATTTATGTAGGTGAGAATAGCGATGGCTGAAAGCTGTTAGGACTGCAGAGGAGCAGAACGGAACCGCGCACACATGTACCTGCCATGTGTAATGTATAATAATGGTTTATTGATGCTATGTGAATGATAATCATATTGTGTTATGCCTTGATAAACTGCCTATGAAACAAATAGATAAATGGGAATGAACAGGGAGCCTTGGAGCTCATACTCTGCTCAGGCGAAAACGAAAGTGATAATGACTGAATGCCATGATAGAATGTCATGTTTTATATTATTACAATAGAATATTTATATATCCCTCTGGTGAATAGGTTGGCCCTTATTTCACTTTAAGGGGAAACTCTGCCCATTTTTCTATAGAAATAGACATTTTCTTTTGATTTCTTATTTATTGTTTTGTTCTATTTTTGCTTGCACGTAATGGCATGCATGTAAGACTGTGTTAGAACCAAATTGCTCCATCCATGTTTTGCATGTCACATCTCCATCTTAAGATGTCGAGGGCTGATCCGGGTCGGCTTAACTGAATCTAGTAGGTTAACGAACGATTCGGTTGTCGGTGACATTTCAGGGTCAATTCACGGGTGAGCCGAAATATGGTGTTACAGTAATGGTATCAGAGCTAATCCCTTGGTTGATTAAGATGGTGGATGCATTACAGGTTACATGTGTGCGAAAGCTACTTCGACCTATAATGACAACTATTTTTTTGTTTTAATGTTTTTGTTTTACAGATTTTCTTACTGAACAGTGGTGTGATATGGTGATTAGATTAGAGTAGGGAGTATCCGGAGGATGGTGAACCAGACTCATAGGACGCAAATCAGGGCCCCATCCCCTCCATTTTCTAGACAAGAGAGTCCCGACCATGGTCAGAGTGACACAACATCTAGTCGATGGAGGACCACCATGCCACCAGTAGAGACCAGTGTGTTAGTGTCAGCTAGTTGACGTAGTGAGAGCCATCACCGAGACAGTTGACGTGACAGTCACTACAATAGTAGTAGTCGATAGGAGAGAGATGCAGGAATTGCCAGATTGGCTAATGTATAGATACAGATGGAGTAGAACGAAGAGGAATTCAGGAGAGAACTCAGGTAGATAGATCTTTCAATAGCCAAAGTTGAGATGAGATCAACAGTGGATGAAGAGGCACGAGGAGAGCCAGTAGCTCCCATGGGCC
>JAURVB010012994.1:0-18464 GCA_033002965.1 Piper betle
ACACGCGGCAATGGCGGCGGTGAGGGTTTGGGGTGAGGAAGGTCGGGAGGATGAAAAACATGGCTAGTGGCAAACTCGTAATTTAGTATTGACTAGATTTCGACTCGAGTTAAAATAATAACTATCTCCTAATAAATCCTAAAAAAATCCAAAAAATTGAGAAAAATCCCGTAAAATCAAACAAACACAGCAACATCGAAATGACATGCTCTATAACTAATAACCCACCTGAATATAATCCAACGCGTCCTAACGCGTTATTCGGCCTAAAACTATTTCTACGATCAAACATATAAAAAGAAAAAAATACTGCATACTTTCATATATTCAGATAACTCGTATCTCACCATCTTCACGACATTATCATCATATATTCAGGTACACCTGACTCTCATCGCTCATAACTCACGGCTGGTCTTGACTCAGCACGCGGTTCATGAAACTGACTCGACTCGAACCAACGGTCGAACCGACTGGTTCAGTAAGGTAAAACTCTGACTCGAGTCACGGGTTTTACACTAGCTATATCGTTGCCATTTCTTGTTCAGTGTCCAATGTAGCTTCCTTCGATCCCTAATTTTTCCACAATACTTTTGCCAAAGGAATATCCTTGTTCCCGAGTGTCTTTATTTCTTTTGCCATGATGCGGATCAGCTTTTCCTCGTAGGTTAAATCTGATTGTTGCTCTAAGTCTTCAAAATTTGTGATTATATGACCTTCAACTCCTACATATTTCTTTAGCATTGACACATGGAAAACATTGTGTACTCCAACTAGGCTTGGTGGCAATGCTAGTCTATATGCACAATTTCCAACTCAATCCAAGATTGGAAATAGTCCTATGAATCTTGGCTTCAACTTTCCTAATGTTCTAAATCTGATCACCCCCTTCGTAGGAGATGTCTTTAGGTACACAAACTCCCCAACTTGGAACACTAGGTTCCTCCTTTGAGTATCGGTATAACTCTTTTGTCGATCTTGAGCTGCCTTAAGCCTTTGCTGAATGAGTTTCACCTTTTCAGTTGCTTCTCTCACCATCTCTCGCCCGACTAGAACTGCTTCGGTAGACTCCAACCTGCACGATGGAGATTTGCAAGGCCTACCATATAAGGCTTCAAATGGTGCCATCCCTATACTGGCTTGGTAAGAGTTATTGTAGGTGAATTCAGCCAAAGCTAAGTGTTTCTCCCAATCACCTCCCCAGTCAACTATGCAAGCTCTTAACAAATCTTCCAAAGTATGAATAGTTCTCTCACTCTGACCATCAGTTTGGGGATGATATGCTGTACTCAGCTTGATTTGGGTCCCAATGGCTTTTTGGAAAGCTTCCAAGAAATGTGAGGTGAATAGGGGATCTCGGTCGGAGACTATCTCCTTGGGAATTCCATGCAACTTGACAATATTGTCGACATACAATGCTGCCAGGTATTCTGCAGTCCTCATTGATTTTGTGGTGATGAAGTGAGCTACCTTAGTTAGTCGGTCGACAACCACCCATATGGAGTCATGCTTCTTCTAAGTCCTTGGGAGCTTTGCAATAAAATCGCATGTGACACACTCCCATTTCCATGTTGGTATTTCTAAAGGTTGCAATAGTCCTCCAAATAGTTGATGTTGGGCTTTGATCTGTTGGCAAGTCCAACACTTGAAGACAAAACCCACAACATCCCTCTTCATCCCAATCCACCAATAGGTTCACTTTAAATCCTGATACATTTTAGTAACTACAGGGTGTATCGAGAACATTGAGCGATGACCCTCCAAGATATTCTGTCTTAGTGCATCATCCATCGGTACACACAAGCTTCAGCTAAATCTGATCACACTATTGGAATCTGCTACAATGTCAAGAATCTTGTCCAACATTTCATTCAGCTCCTCATCACCTATTTGTGCTAGCTTAACATGATCAACCAAACTATTGGAAATAACCAAATTTGTCAATAACCCAGTTAGTTGCTCCACAGCATTAATAGCCACCACTTCTACTGAAATGGCCAAAAGTCTAGCTAGCTGATGACTTTTGTTTACTTTGCCCATCCGACTCAATGCGTCGACTACCATATTTGCTTTCCATGGATGGTATAAGACTTGGAAGTCATAGTCCTTAAAATATTCTATCCACTACCTTTGTCGAAGGTTAAGGTCATTCTAGGTGAATATATACTTCAAACTCTGGTGGTCAGTGAAGACTTCAAACTAGGCTTCATAAAAGTAGTGTCTCCAAACCTTCAGGGCAAAAACCATTGCTACCAGTTCCACATCATGGGTTGCATAATTATGCTTAGGAATCTTCAATTGACAAGAGGCATAGGCCACCACCTTACCTTCTTGCATACGAACACATCCTAAACCCAACAGAGATGCATCACTGAAGACTACAAATCCTTCATTGCCATTTGGCAATGTCAAGACTAGTGTAGTTGTTAGACTCTTCTTCAGAGACTGGAAACTCTCCTCACACTTACTACTTCATTCGAACTTGACTCCCTTCCTTGTGAGTTTGGTCATTTGCGATGCTACTAAGGAGAAGTCTTTAATGAATTTCCCATAATAACCCGCTAAACCAAGGAAACTTCTGATATCAGCGACTGACTTGGGTTGTGACCAATTAGTGACTGCTTTCACTTTCGATGGATCCACTGTAATTCTTGCCTTTGAGATAATATGACCAAGGAAGTTTACCTCCCTCAACCAGAAGTCACACTTTGAGAGCTTGGTGAACAATTGATGTTCTCTCAGAACTTGAAGAGTAATGGATTGGTGCTTCACATGCTCTTCTTCATTATCTGAATAGACTAGAATGTCGTCCACAAAAACTGTAATAAACTTGTCCAAGTATGCGTGTAATAGTGTGTTCATGAGTGACATAAAGGCTGCTGGCGCATTTGTTAGACCGAAAGGCATGACCAGAAATTCATAATGTCCATACCGAGTTCGGAAAGCCATTTTCTATATGTCTGACTTCTTTACTCGTAACTAGTGATAACCAAAGCACATGTCTATCTTAGAAAATACTCCAGCTGTTTTTAGCTGATCAAACAAATCATCAATCCTGGTAAGGGGTACAGATTCTTGACTGTCACTTGATTGAGTTTTCGATAGTTAATACACAGCCAAAGTGATCTGTCTTTCTTCTTCACAAATAGAATAGGGGTTCTCCAGGGTGAAGTACTTGGTCGGATGAAACCTACCTGCAATAACGCTTCTAGTTGACCATGAATTCTGCTGGAGCCCTGCGGTATGGTGCTTTAGAAATTGCTGTTACTAAAATGCTTTTTCTGGACAACAGGCTCTGGAAAATATTGGCCATTAACACCTGCCACAAATTCCGCCCACGTGATCGAAGAAATCTCACATCGATGGAATGTAGTTTTTACCATGGATTTTCACCAGTAAGATGCTTCCTCCTGAAGCATGCATGTTGCCAACCTCACTTGATGGCGGTGGGGCATAGATAGATCCCTAAATGCTTTTTCAGTAATGTATATCCGGCTTTCCGCCTTCATTGGATCGATCCCTCTAATAAATACTTCAGCTTCATTGTTCCTGAATTTTTCCACAGTGTAACCATCACCATCCTCAACTACTGGCGGTACCACTTGTCGGACTACCAGTGGCACGGGGTTTGATGCTCCCCTTGCTCTCCTGGGTCAGCTAACCCCACCTGCCCTTGGGCACTTCCCTGACCACCATCCGGGGTTATTCGGGGACCTGCTGCTGAGTTTGAGGCTCCATTCCCTGCTACCACTCCCGGTAACTGCTAAACAATATTTTGAAGCACAAAATTTGTATTTTCTGAAGCCTGTGCCAGTCCCTGTATGGCCATTAGGATCTAGGCCAATAAATTTTCTGTGTTCGAATTTGATTGCGCATATTGGCTTGACTGTCTACGGGTGCCTGCCATCTGAAATGTCAAACCATCATGGTTCATTAATATGTTCTATTTTTTAGTTAAGAATTAGGTTTATTAGCGAATGAATTTGTTAATTAATAACAGAACATGGTGGGAAAAGAAAATTACCAGACTTTTCAACAAGGTACTTGAGTCATAAAAAGTGAGCTAGGAAACCAGGCTCTGATACCACCAGTAACGACCCGCCCGAACCGGACCGGGTGTTACCTAAAACTATACTTGATGTAACGTTAATATTCCAGAACATGAATTGAAAAACATCAAATAAGTCTGGCCATATATAATACAAATCATAACAATAAATCATGTTCTCTATAATATAAGATAACTGTCCCACAGTCTCAGACCGTTTCTTGTAGCCACATTTATAACGCAAGAGAATAATAAGGAAGTCCAATTTGTATTATTAATTCACCAACCTAAGTCACTTTTATTCTTCAGTCCAAAGTTGCTCACCTATGGAGGCAATTCTGCTTTAGTGAAAAAACCACTAAGCCACATAATTAAATAAAACAAGTCAATAAAATCCCCATTATCATTTCAAGAGTCTTTTAGTTGTTATGAGCCTATGCTGAGCTCGTTATATGCTGGGAGAGGTGGCCAACCATACAGGTACCATCCCATGCATGCACACACACGGTACGTGGCCCATGGCCTGTAGTTACCGATTTTTTCCATTGACTCACCCTCTCGGTATCACAAGTGCATAATGAACCATCTTGTGCCATTGCGCCCTATTGCCCCTTTTGGCATGGGGATAGGTGTTCAATCCTTCAGGGGGTGCTGCCTTGTGCCAAATTGAGTTGACCTTGATTGCGTACCAGTGCATAGTGGTTAGATACTCAAGTCAACTAAGACTCCCACATAGTAATTTTAAAGGTGCGACCCCGTGTCGGACTGAGTCAATTCTTTCACCCCGATTGCATTCCAGCACATGGTGGTCGAATCTGGGCTCAGGCCGACCAGGGCTGCTAACAAGGGAAAATACAACCTTTCAAATAATTATACGATCCTTGATAGTTTGTAAGTGAACTCGCAACCGCGATCAACGATCCTAATCTAAACGAGAATATAAATTATAGATAGGTATAATTTTATACGAGTAGAAATGCATGCAACTAAATGTCTAATATACATACATACGTGTATATATATATATATATATATATATATATATCATTATTAAAATTTGACAACATAACTATGCAACCATTAAAAAATGTTATATTAAATTCTCAACAAATCTAGTGAGATAATTAATTATTCATGTGACATAATCATTTAACATTTAACAATTGATAAAATAATTATTAACTGATAAACAAATATTTAATTACTATTATTAGTACATTTTCCTTTCAAATGATAATTACTTAAGCACGGTCTTGATAATTTAGTTTACGGTTATAAATATTTTTTTAGTCGCTATCATTATTACTAGTAATTTAATTAAATAAGTCATTCGATTAAATTAATTAAATTAGTTTCAAATTTTAATTCAAAAATATTACTAATACAATTATGTTAAATTATTCGACTAAATAAAGGTTCAAACTTTATTTGTTTTCATTGTGCTACTTAGGTTCAATGCTTGTGATTTTTTTTACCTGATTAAAATTTAATAACCCATTTTCTAATCACTAACTCGTTATTAAAATAATCACTTTATTTACCTCATATTAAATTTAATATGGTAAAGGTAAAATTTTTAATTTTATTAATTACTTATAACCATCCGATTTAAAATTAATCGCTCATGGTACGCCGATTAATTATCGACCGTTTATCATTACCGTATTTTTATTACTTATGTCCATGTCGATCTCGTCTAATAAATAATTCGTTTCGTAACTTTTCCCATATCCCATTAAAATGATTATTTTTAAAGATTTATTGTGAGTTAGTATTATTTTTTAACTCAAGTAGGTATCGAGTAAACATATATTTACAAAACTGCCACTTCTTCTTCCCCAACGTCCCCTTCTTCTCCAAACTCCATCTTTGCACCCAAAAACAGGTCTGTGACATCTTATTCTTAAACCCTATGCAACCTTCTCCAAGCAACCCGATTGAAAAACCATATAAACACCCTAACAAGGCATAAACAGGGAATTTAAACACCCAAAGATGACACCCAACGTCCACGTTTTACAGCAGCCATCCAAGGCAACCGTCCTGCACCAAACCAGGAATGTTCTTCTTCTCCCAGCCTTAAGACCCCTCCTTTCTTGCACCTTGCTCCAATTCTGATGTTCCACGACCTTAGGCTGGCCTCAAAACACTAAGGATCAGCCACTTTGGAAGTTGCATGGACTATGGTCGTTCTCCCCACTTCTGCACTTCGCCGCCATGAATTCCGGAGAGAAGGTCATCCACTGTGGTGTGTTTCGTGGCCTGAACTACTATGACGTAACCCATGATGCTGTCGACAAAGCACAACCGATGTCTACCCCTCTGAATCTTTCATTATAGCATCTATTTCAGAGGAATTGCCATCACCATCGCACCCCTTGTAAATCCACCCACAAACAGCTGTAATTCCGCCACTACTTGGAAACTAGGGACACGGCAAGCCCCCCTTAGATCCAGCAGTAAGAAAGGACCGTCGGGGTGTGAGGGACTGCCTTGCAATTGTTCTTACGGTCACCCATCTTGCCAAAGTTTCAGACTACTCGGCCATGGATGGGATTCAAGTTTTCAGGTTAGTTCTTTTCTTTCTTGTTGATTTCAGACTTTAGTTACATGATTAACAAGCTTATTATCAATTAAAAATATTATGAATGCTAGAAAATTAAGAAGATGGTGATAGGAAGGATGCCCAAGCAAGGAAGAAGCCACACCGCTAAGGAAGAGGAGAAAAAATGCGAATGAAGGCTAGGGTGGAGGATGTCCTTCATAAAATAAAATAAAATGACAGCTAGGGTATGTAAAAATACCTGTATTTTACTTAACCAGGTAACTAGGTAAATAATAAAATGGGTAAATAATGGACCGGGTAAAGAATATAACACGTTCGGTCCTTTCCAGACCGCATTCGGTCCTTTCTGGACTGCGTCCGTGTCCAATTATTATTATTATTATTATTATTTTCCCACAGACTTTACATTTTTGGGCCATTTTCCTGTGCCAACGAGCTGCTTTACGCCGATCTGACCACCCACACAGCTTCATCTTGCCTAGCATTATTTTAGGATAACCCATGACCACCACCATGACTACAATCACCGTCGGCAACGTTGCCTCACCCAGGGGCGATACTGCCACTTCCAGGCCATTTTTGGGCAAGCCAATGGCGGACTCCTCCAATAGTTACCACCAGCACCACCGCCATGATGCCTCCAATCCAGCCGATAGGCACCACCATGTCCGATTGCCCGCATTCACGTTTGCGTGCTCCTACTTCACCTTCTTTACCAGCCTATGGGCCCATGTTTGAGTCCACCCATCCAGTTCATGTCTACTCAGGCAACCCTACCAATTTTCCAGTTAATGTGGATTGGGTTGGTTTTTCCCATTCGGTTTGGTATGGTTCAGCTCGGTTGGGTTCGATTCATCTCATTTTCGAACTCATTTTGTCCATTCTTGCACCGTTTTTGGTAATTCAAAAACCTCTACGTTAGTTAAGATGCATATTCACATGATTTAGCATAATTGGAAGTTATGATTATGTTTCTTTATTTATCATTTTATTTATTTATTTATTCATTATTATTTATTTATTTTTATTTATATGTTTATAACATATGATGAATGTTTACAAGATTATTTGCTATTATTAATATTATACTTACTTATGAATATTAGTCTTAATATGTTGACTAAATTCTACATATTTATATATTTATTTATTTATTTATTCGCTATGTGTATGTTATTGTTTATTTGTATTTAAGTATATATTCTTGTATTGTTTGACTATGTTATTATTAATATTCATGATTATTGAGTATTAGCTATTTTTTTATCAATTAATTAATTAATTAATTATTATATATATATATATATACAAATTTATTTATATATTTATATGCTTAGGACCATGTCTATATATTCATATTCGTATATTTATAAAGTATAACTATATTAGTATTGGAGTGTTTATCATGTTTATGTAGTTATTATTTATCTAATTATATATGAGTTCATTTTCTTGTTTATTTATTTATTTATTATTTATTATTATTATTCTCAATTTCCAGGCCACATGTTTGGTTATAGGTTTGTTAGCATTGCTTTCTTTATTAGGATGTACTGATGATGTGAGTACACACTACGAGTATTCATCAAATAGAGATGCTAGTAGTTTACTTAGTAGTGGGTTCCGATGTAGGTTTCGGAGTTCGAGCTCTCCATAGATGTGCAGATACGTTCGGAGGTTCGGCCATAGGTCCGTAGGACTCTGCCTCTCGTGTTTTACAAGTAGGACGACATCAACGGCGCTTTATCGTATCGCTCCGGCGTCGGGTTATTTTGTAGTGTTTCTACACATGTCTAATAAAACTACAAGGATGAGATACCCTGTTCGTTTTTGAACTGAGGCTTTAGGAATATATGATACAAGCCTTTTTCCTATGCTTATTATATGAGTACACGCATTTTTTCTGATTTCACGAATAAGAGAGTGAGCGGTATGGAGATATGTATGAATCACACTAGTACTCCTTTAAACCCTGAGGTAGTGCGGTGTATGAGGATTTGTGGTACTAACTTAACTATTCCTTTCGCCACTCGAGTACTGTGGTGGGTGAATATGAAAGATGTGATGGCGAAAGCATTGTACGTATGAATGTGAACATTAGCCGTGCATGCGAGCTGGCAGTTGCTTATGTATGTTTGCTTACCGCCCAGTGTGAGGCAATTTTGAAGTTTCAGAAGTTTTCGTTGGTGATTAAATACCCATTTATTAGATTGTATTAGTTATTATTAAGACCCATAATACTCGTTAATGACTTTTTTTATAAAATATATGTAGGTCTTGCAAATATTGAGTCGACTTTGGTAGAAGGACAGATAAATGCCACACGCAATTGAGCTCACTGTATTTATTTCTTATCTTAATTTTATTTATATTTGATGTATTTCGACACATATTTAACAATGTTTTCCATTCTCATAACACCAAGCTGGTTGTTTCAATCTATTTTATCGATTGAGTCCTACTGACCAATAATTTTAAACATGACTCGACTCAATCATGACATTTCTGATCCGGTTATCAGATTAATCAAAATCGGGGTGTTACAAGTTGGTATCAGTGTGACAAGGAAAAGATTAGGATCACTATTGCGTATGAGATTTAATATTTGACTGGATTCTACTAGAGATTAGGCACTAGATCAGTGATTGCTGTTTGAGGGCCAGTCAGCATTGATGAAAGCAGCCACTCCAGATTTCAAGAGATTAGAGTGGGTTCAGCATAGGTGTACCATCATTTGTGTCAGTACCATGATCTAAACCCCTCCGAATCAGACACACATGACTAGACAACCTGAGCCTAGTTGTTAATAGCCAAGATATGTCAGAGAAAGTTAAGTGGATTTACGATGTATACGATCATTATCAGATTTTTAGTATCTACATAGAATTGTGGCCGACAGAGTTGCACAACCGCCGACTGAGTGCACCACCGCCAACCGAGTGCACAACCGCCGACCGAGTTGCACAACCACCGACCGAGTTGCACAACCGCTGACCAAGTTGCACGATTGCCGATTGAGTCGCACAACCACCGCCGAAGACGCACTATCGCCGTCCGTGTATTGCTCATCTGCTAATCGAGTAGACTAGTTAGATCTTAGTAGGACCAAAATTTGAGGAACAAGATATAGATACAATGGAAATTGGCAGAACAAAGAAGAGTTTGGAAAAGTGAGGTTATTTTGATGAGATAGCATAGGATCTGACTTCACAAGCTCTCTTGTAATTAGTGTCTTCACTTGACACCCTTAGGTCAGATGAATATTGCAAGATAACCTCATCAGGCACTCTTGGTGACAATCTCGTAGGGATGTACATGGACAGAGTCAGGGAACATTACCATATGACCTTCAGATGGGACGGTCATAATGATCTGATTGTGCAGATTGCATGATAATACATCTATGGGCCACAATCACCATAGATCAAATGGTTAGTAGATGATCATGTGCATAGTTTAACCCATTTAGCAATGGGCCACTAGGCGATAGGAGTTTGACCTATTCTAGTATTGGGCATAGATAGAGGGTTAGTGAGGAAGGGTTTTTCAGTAGGACAGTAATTCCCTTCTGTTTCGCCAGCAAGATTACGTTCTCACCTTGAGACATAGGATTGAGCCTTACCCTGAGTATAGGGGTACCTTTATGGTACTGATTAGGGTTTACAATGGAGGTAGATGTTGTAGACCGATCTTTTGATGAGTATTTCACCTCAGGCTATGCTGACTAGAGAGCGATACCAATGTATGCTCATCTTGATTGATAGCCTTGCTTGAGAGTCTAACACAGCGGTAGTAGTCATGTGAGTCAATATTAGTACTACAAATTGGTATGGGATGGTAGGCCACACACCACTGAAGAGCGGACAAGACACATGTCATACCTCACCATGAGTCCTCATAGACTTGAGGGGAGATAGTGGTTCTTTGGGTCGTTTGCACCCCGCCCGTTTAGAAGTGCGTGACTTGTACAGTATCGAGAAACAAGTGCCTACTGTTAGCTGACTGAACTAGAGCCACATAAGAGCCGTTTCTGAGATTCGTCATCGATTGACTGTTCCACAGCCTAATCACTTGTGGCTTAGTGAATCGTGGTGATCTTAGAGACATGTCTATAGAACTACCAATATTTTGGTCGCCCAGTACGCTACATAGGGATTTCATCTACCTTGCCATTTGTATGATACCTAGACCTTACCATAGATCAGAGTGGCATACCTATGTAGCATGATTTTCTTAACCTAGTGGATTCCCTCCTTTACCTGACGTCAGACACCACATGTGAGAATGAGGTAGCAATCATTGAGAGTTCTTGAGTAGTGTGACTAGATTTCCACAAGATTCAGCCTCCTTCCCTATAACCCAGAGATGTTAGACAGAGTGGAGTTTTCCATTCAGAATTTCTTCTCACCCCTTTGTATGTATCAGTTCTACTATTAGTTTATCTAGATGATTGAGATGAGTATACATTGACCAAAGCACATCCCACAGACCAGAAGCAGGCTTTACAGACCATGAAGAGTATGTTATCATACTCCATGAGACACACTCTGTACGTACAGGTGTTCTCGCCTCCTTTCAGTAGTAGTTAGTGGTTGTATAGATAGTCACCTGAGCCATAGTATGTAGTAGAGTCATAGTAGCTATCCTTGTTCTCTTATAGAATAGAGGGAGATACTGGACTCAGGACAGAGTCAACTAGGACCCCGTGAACGGTCCAGTTCCTTATACAAGGAAACCTGAGAGTTGGATCTAAACTGGCGATAGTGAGCCGTGTAGCTCATTAACCTATACATCGTACCTAGTCAGGAAACTCATAGCATACCTTAGGATGGTTGTAGGACCAGAGATAGAGTTTCCTGAGGGTATATGTAGGTGACTTTTCACGGATGAGGATTAGAGGGACATGGGTAGATGCTAGCAGGTAGGTCTTAAACTAGATGTAGTTTTCCCAGACAGCTTAGATTAGAACCTTGCGATACTCTAGAGTATCTACTTGACCAACATAGTAGGCCCTTAGAGGTGACCTAGTTTTTCCCGCTGAGTTAGCAGTAGGGATCAGAATAGAATAGCATGATGATGGTAATGTCAGAACAGGCACATACAACAGTGGGGATCAGAACAGAAGAGAATGATGATAGTAATCTCAGAATAGGCACAGATAGCTTAGATACATAATGTTGATATTAACAGCATCACAAGCAAAACCCGCCATGATGGCGCAGCTACAATGAGGATGTGCATGACTATCAAAGAGTAGAGGATACAACTGGTGTGTATCTAGCTTGTAGGTATTAGTTTAGTATAACCTCCTTTCAGTTGAAATTTTGAGGACAAAATTTTTATAAGGATGGAAGATTGTAAAACCCACGATTCGATTGAGCGTTTTATATTCAGAACCGGTTGGTTCAACCGTTATTTTTGAGTTGAGTTAGTTTCAGAACACGTGCACTGAGCCGACGCTAGTCGCGTGTATGAGTTATGAGGGTCATGCGTACCCAAGTATATGATGATAACGTCATGAACACAACAGAACAGAATGAGTTATCTGAAAGATGTGAGTATGCCAGTCATTTTTTTAATTTTTATATATAGTGGATCGTAGATTAGTTTTAGGCTGTTTACCGTGTTACGGGCAGTTTGGGTGGGTTGTTAGTCATAAAGCATATCATTATAATGTTGTAGTGTTTGTTTGATTTTACGGGAATTTTCCCGATTTTTATGAATTTTTTTTAGGATTTAGTACGACTTAGTTATTATACTTGACTCGAGCTGGAGACGAGTCAAATCTTATTTGCGAAATTACCACCCAAGTTATTTCTCCCCTCCCGACGTCTTCTTCCCAAAACCCATCCCAACGCCTCCCCCATGTGCGCCACCGTTGCCGTCACCGACGCGACCAGGCTGCCGATCGTCGCCGACCATCCCCACCATGGCGTCGCCGTGCCTCCCCGACAATTCCTGGCCATCATTCGGCTGCCGTGACACCGAGCCGCCGCGACAATCGCCAATCGAGGCACCGGCGACTATCGCCGCCATGATCCAGTGGCGGCCTTTGCACCTTCGACCCTCTAGTGAGCTTCCCTGACCAGATCGAAACCCATCGCCGCCCAGGCTCGCCGTATTGAGTCCCCCATCGCCGCCGCCTCAGTTTTTGCCATTTTTCGGGTGAGCCGCCACCTCTACAGACCATGTTGACACCGTAGATGCGTCGGGCTAGCCAAGCCGGTTCCAATGGTACCGAATATGACCCCTATCCAGCCAGTAGACGCCGCCAGTGATTGTCACAAAAACCGCCGGAAGTTACCGGAAAACCACTGAGACTTGCCGGAAAACCGCCGGAACACGGTGTTCCACGAATACTTGGATAAGTTTATTATTGTGTTTGTTGATGACCATGGGAAACACTTGTCCATTGCTCTTCATGTTTTGAGGGAGAATCAATTGTTCACCAAGTTATCAAAGTGTGACTTCTCGTTGGAGGAGGTCAAATTCCTAGGACAAGTTGTCTCAAAGGCGGGAGTCGCAGTGGATCCATCAAAAGTGAGAACAGTTACTGATTGGCCACAACCCAAGTCAATCACAGATATCCGAAGTTTCCTTGGACTAGCAGGTTACTATCGGAAGTTCATTAAAGATTTCTCCTTGGTGGCATTGCCAATGACTAAGCTTACACGCAAGGGAGTCAAGTTCGAATGGAGTAACAAGTGTGAGGAGAGTTTCCAATCTTTGAAGAAGAGTTTAACTATTGCACCAATTTTGACTATACCGAATGGCAATGAAGGATTCGTGGTCTTCAGTGATGCATCTCTAGTGGGGTTAGGATGTGTCCTTATGCAAGATGGTAAGGTGGTGGCTTACGCCTCTCGCCAATTGAAGATTCACGAGAAAAATTATGCAACCCATGAATTGGAACAGGCAGCACTTGTGTTTGCACTAAAAATATGGAGACATTATTTGTACGGAGCTCAGTTCGAGGTTTTCACCGACCACCAAAGTTTGAAGTATATCTTCACCCAAAATGACCTTAACCTTCGACAGAGGTGAACGTTGTAGCCGACATGTTAAGTTCGAAGGGCAAGGTGGACAAGGGTCAACAGCTAGCTAGACTTTGGGCTATGTCAGCTGATAGGGTAGCTATTAACCCGGTGGAACTAATGATAGGACTACTGGCGAACCTGGTTATCTCTAATGAGCTGGTGGACCGAGTTAAGCTAACACAAATGGAAGATGAGAAGCTGAATGAAATGTTGGACAAAACTCCCAACATGGTAGTAGATTCCAACAGTGTAATCAGATTAAGAGGGAGGTTGTGTGTACCAACAATGATGCACTAAAGCGAGATATCATGGAGGAAGCACATCGTTCAAGGTTCTCAATACACCCTGGAGTTACAAAGATGTACCAAGACTTAAAACGAACCTACTGGTGGAATGGGATGAAGAGGGATGTGGTGGATTTTGTTTCCAAGTGTCAGACGTGCCAATTGATCAAAGCCCAACATCAACTACCCAGTGGATTATTACAACCTTGAGAGATACCTACCTGGAAATGGGAGTGTGTCACATGTGATTTTATTACTAAACTCCCAAGGACTTTGAAGAGACATGACTCTATACGGGTGGTTGTTGTGAGATCCCTCAACTTAGTCCCACATCTAATACCTACTAGGAGAAGATCCTGTTTATAAGTGGGAATGGGCTATAGATCTTTAACTTCCGGGGTACCCATTTTAAAGAAATGACTTAGCCCATTACATTGCACTTTGGGCTGGGTCGTTACAAATGGTATCAGAGCCGACCTGGTTCCGTGTTAGATGGTGGGATGGAAAAAGGACATTTGCTAGGCTGCCAATCACGGGCCAAAAAGGTCATGGGCTGGGGCTAGCAATGGGCCAAGAATAGAAAAGTTGGCTAGGCTGCCGATCACGGGCCAAGAATAGGCATTTCGGGGACAAAATTCCCTAAGGTGGGTGGATTGTGAGATCCCTCAACTTAGTCCCACATCTAATACCTACTGGGAAAATAACCTGTTTATAAGTGGGAATGGAGTATAGATCTTTAACTTCCGGGGTACCCATTTTAAAGAAATGACTTAGCCCATTACGTTGCACTTTGGGCCGGGTCGTTACAGTTGTGGACCGTTTGACTAAGGCAGCTCACTTTATCCCCACAAAATCAACAAGGACAGCGGAATACTTAGCAGAACTGTACATAAATAACATTGTCAGGCTGCATGGAATTCCAAAGGAGATAGAGTCTGACAGAGATCCCCTATTCACGTCACATTTTTGGGAAGTTTTCCAAAAGCTATGGGGACCAAAATCAAGTTAAGTACAGCACATCACCCCCAAACTGATGGTCAGAGTGAGTGGACCAATCCAACCTTGGAGGATTTATTGAGAGCTTGCATCCTCGACTGGGGAGGAGATTGGGAGAAACACTTAGCCTTGGCTGAATTCACCTATAATAACTCTTACCAAGCCAGTATAGGAATGGCACTATTTGAAGCTTTATACGGTAGGCCTTGTCGATCTCCATCATGATGGTTATAGTCGGGCTAGAGATGGTGAGAGAAGCAGCTGAAAAGGTGCAACTCATCAGCAAAGGCTTAAGGCAGCGCAGGATCGATAGAAAAGTTATGTTGACACTCGAAGGAAGGACTTAGAATTCCAAGCTGGGGAGTTCATCTACCTTAAGACCTCACCTAAGAAGGGAGTGATCAGATTTAGAACATCAGGGAAGTTGAAGCCAAGATTCATAGGACCATTTCTAATTCTGGATCGAATCAGAAGTTGTGCATATAGATTAGCAATACCACCAAGCCTTGATGGTGTACACAATGTGTTTCATGTGTCAATGCTAAAGAAATATGTACGAGATGAGAATCACATTATCACAAATTTTGCAGATTTAGAGCTAGCAAGGGAAACAAAGACACTCTGTAACAAAGAGATCCCTTTGGTAAAGGTATTATGGAGAAATCAGGGATCAAAAGAAGCTACATGGGAGACTGAACAGGAAATGGCCAGAAAATATCCTAGCCTATTTGTAGCATAAGTCCGTGTAATTGTTGTAACATGAACTTATACCGAAGATGTACTTAGTCATGAACATCCTATTTATGCTATGATATTTCGGGGACGAAATAATTTTATGTTGGGGAGATTGCGAAGACCCAGAAAAATAAAATAAAAATTATAAAAATAAAAAATATATATATATAATAATAATAATAACGTTCGACGCGGGGGAATCGAACGTGGGGAAAAAATTTCGTTAGCTGGTTAGGTATGAATTACCCGGTTAATTGAGAAGTAATTTCTAATCAAACGATTCTACTTGAATCGGTCAAGTCGACCACATTATTTATCCATCTAACCATTTAAGTGAACCATACCATGTACCCATTTAAGAGGTTAAGTGAATTATTTATCCATTTAACTATTTAAGTGAATCATACCATGTACCCGTTTAAGAGGTTAAGTGAAATGGTTAAGTGAACCGTATTGATTACCCAATTACCTGATTAAAGGAATTGCGGTGAAAGGGTGTTTCCACAAACCCTAGGCGTCATTTCATTAAAGGCATTGTGGTGAAAGGGTATTTCTCCTCCTTGGACAGATGCTGGCTTTCCTCCTTCGCTCGGGTAATTCCTTTTCCTTTCTTTTTCTTTTGTTGCATGCATACACATGTTGCATAAATCATAAACATGTTAAACATAAGAATCAAATGAGAAATCAACAAGGGAAGAAGAAAACCAGGAGGATGTCCTACTATTCTAGCAGCAGCAACAACATCATCCTCCATCCTTGTGAGTAGGGTTGACGTGCTGGAAGTAGGGAGTGTTCCCAGCGGTGCTGCTGGCCGGACGGAGTCACCTTGGGTGGCTGAGTCAGACCGGCGGGGAGAGCTGTAAATCAGGAAGTGTAGGGAGACCGGGTTGGTGTTGATTCGGTGGTGTTGCTGGCCAGACGTGGATTTGCCATGGAATGGGCAGACTGGTCGTCACTTGGGGTGGTGCTGGTCGTCACCTTGATGGGGCAGGACATGGTCGCCATGGCTGCTGGTCGGCCACCATGAATGGTGAAATTAAGGTCCCCATGTAGGGTGTAGTCTGAGTTCCATGAGACAGGAGCGGATAAAGGTTGGATCTTTTGTGTTTTTCCAATCAGATTAGTGGGGTAGATAGAAGATGGGGTCTGAGATTCGGTGGAAGGAAAAGAAGACGGGCTGGTCGGGTGCTGTTTATGTGGCTGACTAGAATAGGCGCTATGTGTAATGACCCGGCCCAAAGTGTAACGTAATGGGCCAAGTCATCTCTTTAAAATGGGTACCTCGAAAATTAAACATCTATAGTCCATTCCCACTTATAAACAGGATCTTCTCCTAGTAGGTATTAGATGTGGGACTAAGTTGAGGGATCTCACAATCCACCCACCTTAGGAAATTTCGGTCCCCGAAATGCCTATTTTTGGCCCGTTGCTAGCCCCAGCCCACGTCCTTTCTGGCCCGTGACCGGCAGCCTAGCCAACGTTTCTCGTCTTGGCCCGTTGCTATCCCCAGCCCGCAACCTTTTTGGCCCGTGACCGGCAGCCTAGCCAACGTCCCCAAGTCCATCCCACCATCTAACACGGAACCAGGTCGGATCTGATACCATTTGTAATGACCCGGCCCAAAGTGTAACGTAATGGGCCAAGTCATCTCTTTAAAATGGGTACCCCAAAAGTTAAAGATCTATAGTCCATTCCCACTTATAAACAGGATCTTCTCCCAGTAGGTATTAGATGTGGGACTAAGTTGAGGGATCTCACAAGGGTCTGGTCGGGGTTGCTGTTTGGGTGGCCAGGACGGGGTCACCAAGGACTGGTTGAGGGTTGCCATGTGGTGGCCAATTTGGTGACGCCATAGCAGCAAATGGAGACCGCCACATTACTGGCTGGTCGCCATGCATGGTGAAAATACCGGCTTTTGCTAGTTGATTACAGTAATGCTGGGAGCTTTGGGGTCGTTAAATGAATTGTTAAAGTGGGATGGCAACCAGGTCAATATAGGAGAACTCGATGCGGTTGAGTTAGAATATAAGGTAAATACAAAAGGCTAAAGTATGGGATATGTTAATAATTGAATTATCAATTAGATAATGGGGATTTGGATGGGGGTAATTAATAATTAATTACCATTAGAATTGCTTAAAATTTAATAAGAAATAAAGACTACCATGAACTAATTACATCATTTAAAATTGATGGTATATTAGTCATGTAGTTGCATGTAGGTTCATGCAAAATAAAATTATACTAATGTGTAATTTTATGCCCATATTAAGATTTAGGTTAACGGATCATAGTCATACGAAATCACTAGTCAGGTACGTATAATAGGTAGAACATCGTACTTTCCTCGTTGGTAGCCTAGGTCGGCCTGAGCCCAGATTCGACCACCATGCACCGAGTGCAACCGAGGTCAAAGAATTGACCTAGTCCGACATTGTTTTGGAGTAGTGATAGCCGCCCCATAAAAAGGCTACGGCCGGGGTGAGTGAGGCACAACGATCCCTCCATCGCACTGGGGTGCATTGATAGCCTCCCCATAAAAAGGCTACGGCGGGGGTGTGCAAGGCACTGGCACTAGAGTGCAGTGATAGCCGCCCAATAAAAAGTGTAAGGACCCGAAAATATATATATATATATATATATATATATATATATATATATATATATATATATTCGACGCGGTGGGATCGAACGTTGGTATCCATGAATTTGTTTAAATTATTTTCTCGCTACCCGGTTAATTATTAATTACCCGGTCAAGTGGAAAGTATTAGTTAACCAGTTAAGTATTTTTACCC